>PITA01000204.1:112419-251095 GCA_004023965.1 Spilogale gracilis | reverse complement strand
AGGCCTGAGTTGGGCTCTCTGCTCAGCAGGGAGTCTGCTTCCTCCTCTCTCTCTCTCTGCCTGCCCTCTGCCTACCTGCATCTCTCCCTCTCTGTCAAATAAATAAATAAATAAAATCTTTAAAAAAAAAAAGAAAATGAAGATTCAGTGCCATTAACAGCATGAAATGTCCACTGTAGACAGAAAAATTGACCATATGCCACTTTTTTATGTGGTTAAATGCCAATTTGAAATTGACATCCCTTCCCTCACTTTAAAAGTTAATAAATTAAAAGCTTTATTTAAGAAATATATAACGGGTAAAGTTCCAAAGCAGAGGTCAGATAAAAAATACGAGAATTTTATTTCCTGCTTCTTATGTGATAAGTACTTATTTGACTAGAGCCCATTCCATTAAATAACTGAGCAGTGGAATACAGCATCATGTATTCCCCCATGAGAGATTCCCCCATGGCACTGCTACTTCTGAAATAGAAATTTTGAGATGCAGCTTACATAACTGATTTGATCAACTATACTGTCAAAGAACTATAGAGAGACAATAGGCAAGAGCAATTATTTTTAATCACCCATCAACATAAAGTGTCCTACCAGCAATCTGTATCTCAGACTTTATCAACACATGTAACCTCCTTTTGCTTCAGCGAGAGTTGTGGGGGTGTCTGTGCACTGGAGAAAAGAATCCCACAAACACACATCACTCTTCCCAATTTACATTTTCAGTATCCTGAATTTAAGCATGCTCAATGAATCTGACAGGGAGAGCTACTGAAGTCTCAACTCTAAATAAATAGTTTAAAATAAAAAGTTGTATAAATATCGGTCTGTGCCAACGATGCGGTTTGAGAGGGAGTGCTATAAACACAAAGTAAATTAAATGGGATCTACTCTTGTGGGGTAAAAGGCTACTTAGACTGGTTATTATAGAGAAAATTCTGTTGTGTGGTGCGACAGCACGTACCCATGTGGCTAACCTACAGCTGGTAGAAGAAATGAATCCCACCCATACCTAGGAGCGGTGCCACAGCCAGACCACAATTCCTATGAGGGATGAACTTAATTTGCTGAAAATGAAGGCCAGGCTCTGTTGCAGCTCATTAGCTGGTTACAGACACACTGCGAGAGAAGAAAGTGGAATTCAGTCGATGTTCCAACTTCTACATGTGCTGTGAATAAAACAGACTATTGTTTTTTTGATAAAGAAGTATTGTTTTGAATGTGCAGAGTGGCTAAGTAAAGCCAGCAGAATTTTTTGGCCAAATATAGTCTCTTGCTCACTCCTAAAAATCCTAGCTTTCAAATTAAGAGCTGAAGTCATTGAAAAAAAAAAAAAAAGTTTACATTCCTGCAGCCTGCTGCAGCAAAGCCAAACAAATGTTTGGCTTAAAGCTCACTTACGTCTCTTTCATGAGCCTTTTCTTTAACATGGAAGTCTGAAAAATACCATTTCTTTTATCAAGTCATTTAACGCCAAGTGGTGTGTGTGTGTGTGTGTGTGTGTGTGTGTGTGTGTGTGAAAGAGAGTGCGTCTGCATGAATGTCAGTGTGTGCGTTTATGTGAGGACACGCACACTCAGCAACAGTACTATAGGGTCAGTGTAGTGGTTTTAAAGCATGGGGTCATATTTAAATTTAAAGAAACCATGTTTTTACAGCTTCTGGCATAATTTAGGTCACAGTCACAAACTGATTTTTTTTTAAGCATCATTAACCACTGAATGGACAAGGAATGTGTTCTTTTCAAGGAGTTTCTTTGGTGCCAGTTCAGGCAATAAAAAGCTAAGGACAGAGGTCAAATTTGGGAGGGTAACCTAGTATGTAGTTGCCCCCCCGCCCATGCACTTCTTACCATAAAAAGTCAACATGCTATTTGGCCTTCGGTCTCCAAGGCCAAGCTGGATAACATGGAGTAACATAAGTTTGTTGCCGGCAGGCATCAAGATAGCAAATTTCCATACAGTCGGTAGACGGCAGATCTGGGACTCTGCAGAGCCCACTAAGATTACAAAAACTGCAGACTGGAATATGCAGTGGCCCAATATTTTTCAGGATCATGGGTTCATTCTCCTTATTCTACATGGATCAATCCAATTTTTACTATATAATTCAGTTGGGTTTTGTTATAATAATGACCTTCACAGAAAACAAATTCTCAATCTGATAGCAGACAATGAAGTGGATTCAATCAAGCCTCTTTATAACTAACTGGCAACAGACAATCCATGCCCAGACCTGAAAAAAGGGAAAGAGGGTAGCTGTGTGTGCATGTCCTCATCCCTCTTATCCTAGTTGCCTGCTGGTTCTGCACACTGGCGACATTGTTTTGTTTTCAGGAGTAACCTGGTATTGAAGGTGCGTTCCCCAAATGCAAATGATCGGTGTGTCAGAGTGCAGAGAGCAGATAGTAAGTATGCCTTCATGACTGAACAACAGCACGCTGAAAACTGGGGGCCTCCTTAGACCAGTTCTACTTCTCTTCCTAGCCTTCAAGCACTAAATAAACACTTTCATTACAGAGAGTAGTTGTCTCATGGAAGGAATAAAATGAAGCATTTACTATAAAACATTATTTATAGATTGAATTATTTTCAATATAATATCAAAAATACTGTGATTTGGGGGGAGCACGTCCAGAGGGTCAAACTCTCTCAAACAAACTCTCTCTTTAGATGTTAGTGGCATCACTTTTAAAAGAATTTTACATGTATAGGTTTACCTGCAGAGTTTACATCATCAGTTTACTAGTGACTAGATAAGTGTTAAAGGGAGAACTGAAGAAATGTACAGTTTTCCAGGTATCTCAGGTATCAATTCTTGTGCTTTTGGAGAGTGTCTTAAGATATTACAATCTGCCAAAGAATGTTTCTGATCTATGTCAAAATCTCTGAGAATTAAGTCCAGAGAGGCTATAAGAGAAACAAGGTCACCTTTTGAGAAAATGGATGGAGATTGCCTTCAAATCAAAACACAGTATCAACTCATTAATGAGATGGCTCCAGACGTGTGTTTCCCAAGAAATTATTTGTTGAGTAGATAAACATATTAAATGCATTCATTTTGACAATTTTTATTAGTTTCTAAATGTTTTCTAAATGCCCTTGTTTCCATAAAAAATGTTTTAGAATACAAATTTAAAATTTTTGTCTCATGTCCTCATCATGAATCTCCACTGTTGTATTATATATCTGCGTGTCCTCTTTGCCCTTAAAGTTGGTTGCTTTCTCCTTCAGTTCCAGATCCTTAGTTAAGACTTTTCTACTGCTATGCCTGTATCTAATATTATTTCACTTTCTTCCTTCCAATCTGTTCTGAGATAGAAAAGATCTAAATCTGTTAATAATTTATGCTAAATAATAATCAATATGACTCTAGATAAAAACCTACTATTTAGGGGCGCCTGAGTGGCTCAGTTGGTTGGGCGACTGCCTTCAGCTCAGGTCATGATCCCGGAGACCGCGGATCGAGCCCCACATCGGGATTCCTGCTCAGCAGGAAGCCTGCTTCTCCCTCTCTCACTCCTCCTGCTTGTGTTCCCTCTCTGGCTGTGTTTCTCTCTGTCAAATGAATAAAATTAAAAAAAAAAAAAAAAAAACCTACTATATAAATTCCCCAGAAGTTTTGCGACTGCATTTTCTGCCAAAACTTTAAGTTGCCAAAAGATGAGTAGTGAGGCAAATAAGGAGTTGTTGGAATATACAAGTACTGACCACCTCTAGACTATTTCAAAAAGTCAGAGAGTACCTATACAAGAGAGATGTGAGTTGACCATGAAATAAAATTTTTCCTCGATAATCCTTTACATTTGAGGCTAATTCATATCTTAAGTTTCTTCAATACCACCTCATATTTGAACACTAGCTTATGGTTTATGAACAACTTCCATAAAATATATGAATACATGTATTACCTTCAGAACATGAGTATGTTTGGCTTTTTCAGGTGACAAGGAATAGAAACATATTCAAGCTACCTTAGGTAGTATAAAGCATTAGAGGAAATTAAGGAATTTAAGGACCTTTGAAACAAGCCAAATGGCCACTGGACATGACTCAGGGATGGGAAGATTGTTCAGAGGATTGTGAACCCACACAATCAGGTTATCACAGCTTTACTTTAGTATCAGGAGCACATTTTTTCCTTCACAGCAGCTTTGCCATTATTCTCGCCTATTTTCTTATTTTAGTAAATTTCTGGTAATATTTAAAAACAACTTAGTAAAACACTTAAAAATTATTTTCAGTGTTCAAAAATATTTTAATTTAATTTAGATATATTAAATATTTACCATTTAAAAACTATAAAAATTAAAATAATTTTCAGTATTATATGAAGGATTAAATGTCGCATATTTTAACAACCAAACATAAAGATAGTACCTCTCTCATCTCTCTCTCTCTCTCTTTCTCTCTCCCTCACACACACACACACACACACACACACACACACTCAATTCACTAGTGACAAAAAAGAAATCCTGGGCCTTTGGGTGTGAAACATTTCTGGCAAAACACAAATAACTTTATCAATTCTACCTGGGTTTCCTCAGATGGTTGGTGTCCAGTTAAAGATACAGACTTGAGGTGTTACGGCTTTTTCTTGGTCTAGAGAAAGAAGAATCATTTAGTTGTTGCATCTCAACCCTTTGAACATCGGAGTTTCGTGTCTGCTTATTCTCTTGACTGTAAACTGAGCCTTCTCTTCTATGAGGTGCTTTCACTTTGGAGAGACCACTTTTCATAGAAGATAGACCCCAAAAGTCTTAACCAGAATAGAGAAATTTGTCAGGGACAGAAAAGCCAAAAATCATTAACACCACAGTCTCTGCAGGGTGACAAAGGAATATATAGCCATTACTTTCCCCCCCTTCCCTGACCAAGTCTACTTCTGTAACGCTTCAGTCTTGGTATCTGAGAAAAGAAGCAATTCAAAAGGAAGTGTGGTGGAAATTTCCAAAATACAGAGAGTCTGTTTGGATAAAAACAGTGAAGACAGGCTTCTATATTTAATGATGGGGCCTGGGCTGCCTGTCTTCTGTGATCACTGGCTCTGTGTGGTACACTTTGGTGAGTTTATGATGGTGTAATCCTCCCATGAATGAAGCACTCCCTTCCCTTCACTGCTGTTTATTCTTAGCTTATGCACACAAAGAGCAAAGAAAGTTGTCAACAACACGTCCAGTTTATACACTGAGCACTGTTAAGAGCCAGATGACTCAAGTGAACCAAGAAGCTCTTGTATCCTGAACATCCTTCACTCATTCATTCACCCACACAAATATTTACTCTGCACCTACTATGTGCCAGGTACAACAACAGAAGAGGTTAACTGGGGAAAAGAGAAGGACAGGGGCATGGCAGTGGTAGAGAAGGAGGAAAGAGGGAAAAAAGATTTGTATTAACAAAAGGGGAGATTCTTTTCCTGACATCCTCTAAAAATTTGTGCCTCGCGGTCTCACTTACCCATTATATTAACTGTTCATTTCAAATTTGAACCATAAGATTCCAGAGAAAGGACCCCATGTTAATGAGTTCCTTACCATTCTCATCAAAATTCTCACAGTAGTTGAAAAATACATATACACTGACTCTATAAAATAATTTAAGCCTAATGCAACTCCGTATATTTTAAGAGCAGAGAACAATGGAGACAATAATTTGCTGCAAAAATATAAATTCCATAATTATAAATACCACTGATATGTCCATTTTACAATAAGAAAATAAACAGATTAGGGGCGCCTGGGTGGTTCAGTTGGTTAAGCGACTGCCTTCGGCTCAGGTCATGATCCCGGAGACCCAGGATAGATCCCCCACATCGGGCTCCCTGCTTAGCGGGAAGCCTGCTTCTCCCTCTCTCACTCCCCCTGCTTTTGTTCCCTGTCTAGTTGTGTTACTCTCAGTCAAATAAATGAAATCTAACAAAGAAAAAAATAAATAAATAAAAGTAAAAATAAAAACAAAGCCCTGCATTTCGGGGAAAAAACTGGTAGTTCTGACCAATGGCAAGCTGTTTTAATATCATTCTGTGCACTAGGACAACAAAAATAGCACTCGTTCAGAAAATGTTTTCCAGTCATGATTTCTAGAAGTCCCCCCACTCCTCACTATGTCAGTGTATTTTTCTTCAATCCATTAGAAGCCAGTTTTGCCTTTATGCTGCGTTCAAGGATTTCAAAGGTTCACTCACAATGTCAGACTATGATAAAATTCAGCGTAATGTGAACCACAACATGATATTGCCTTTCCTTATTGCCTTTCAGTTACACTGTTCTAAATGCAATAAAGGAGAAGTTGTTCTGAATGGGACAGAGAGAGAAATGAGTATCATTCCCTGAGTTGAAAAGTCACAGACTATATAATACATTAACAGCTTTGAGCTGAATTTCTTATATTGATGGTTGGTTATGTGTATTTGAACATGTGAGTAACCTGAAAAGCACGTAAGATTGATTATTACAAATCGGAGTGGTTTTTATTTAGTATGCATTCCACAATGGGCAATCAAGCAATTCCCCACCCCACCCCCCACCGCGAAGATACAACTATATCAATGCATTTTTCTCAAGAGCAAACCCACAGCACTGTGGTCATAGGAAAAGAGAACCCATGGCCATTGCTCTGAGGAGCGGCCCCTGTGAAAATGAGGCACCTCTTTTTACACAGTGGCTTGAATCTTAGCAACAGGTCAGAGGTGGGGAAACAAGCATTGCCCAAGATATTTTGGGGGCTGTAAACACATGAATGCTCTGAGAGGTGCCAGTGGGGGCCCCAAATGATCCTGAGCCATTTACATATAAATTTGGCACAGTACACACCTAGCTCTTTGCATTCATTAACCTGAGGTGATTTTATTGACAGGAAGGCAGGAGCATATGGCACACCTTAGCTTTCCATGCCTTCCATGGACAGCAGAACTAATCTTTGGAGGTGATGCCAGGAGTATTCCAAACATGAAAGTCAGTTTTAAAATACTGAGAATAGGGGCGCCTGGGTGGCTCAGTTGGTTGGGCGGCTGCCTTCAGCTCAGGTCGTGATCCTGGAGATCCGGGATCCAGCCCCACATCGGGCTCCCTGCTCAGTAGGAGGCCTGCTTCTCCCTCTCTCAGTCCCCTTGCTTGGGTTCCCTCTCTCGCTGTGTTTCTCGCTGTCAAATAAATAAATAAAATCTTTTAAATAAATAAATAAATAAATAAATAAATAAATAAATAAATAAATGAAATACTGAGAATATATAATAGTTATTTTACATACGGTCATCCGTTTATATGAGGATGAAAAAAAAAGGACTTCCAGACAATTCTGGCCTATAAATACCACCAACCCCAGTCATTATTTTAAGTGTTTCCTTAACCCTCTAAGAAAAAAAAGAAAAAGTTTAAAAAAAACACTCAAAAGTAACATTTCAAGGGTAATTATACTCATATTTTGAAGTAACATATCTTAAGAATATGAATGATCCTATCCAGCTTACATCTTGGGTCGTTTTGTGCAAAATTCCCACTAACAATCCCTTTGCCTTGTACTTAAAATAAACCCATCTATTCCTTCTCCCAGAAAGAAAATAACAAAAATCTCAATGGTCACAGTGAAATTATCCCCTGTGACAGAGTGACTCATCTCAGCCACTGCAGGCAAAAGCTCACTTCTTTGAAAACTTGTTCTCTGTCTTCCTTCTAGGGAACCTACACTTACTGGCATATGACTGGAAAGCATGAAGCTTTACTTCACTTTATGCACCTGACACGGACTGAAGGAATTTTGTTGAAAATTAATGTTGTTGTAAAAAATGTATTTTCTTATTGGTTGTCACCATGGAGTTAAAGCAACAGACCCAAAGAAAAAAAAATTGGACTAAACATTTTTAATTTCTGTTTAGAATTTAACGTTTGCTTCAATAGACATTCTTTGTGACTTTTTTTTCCACACATAACTATTAATTCTGCAAAATATTAGAGATGATTCTGTGCACTCATTCAGAGAACACTTCTCATTAAAAAATTAAATATCCACAATTTCTGATATCTTTGACAGTATTTAATATTCAAGAAGTCACACTGGGCAGATTTTATAGTTTGAATGCTCACTGCTGAAAACCCATTATAAAGATTTTATTGATCAGAATTCACCAGCCTTACCAGTAATTTTACAGAAGCTATATCCCTTTAATAAACCTTCTTTTTTCTTTTCTGTTCTATCCCAATTACTAAATTTTTAAGAGATACAACTTTCATGATTTCTACTTTGAATTACCTCAGATCTAATGGGTTGGTTTCTTAAAACTATATCCTTTTATATAAATTAATTAAAAAGCATAACAAATGTGCTACCACATATGACATGCTTTACTTCATTTCAACGAAATTAATAAGTTTTATAAAGCTTTTCATCTTAAATAGGAATTTCCATGACTTGAAGTGTTTATTGGAAGTTGCAGAGGCATTAGAAATATTCTGAGTCACTCTAATATAAATATATATTTATTACATATATATCTACAAATATTCACAGAATTCTTTAAAATTAAAAATCTCCTGCCTACCTGGTTCTAGGCAGTGTATTTTCTGACACAGGTATTCAGAAATACAACAAGAAACATAAGTGAGTCCATATCCCTCTTAAAGGTATCAGTGCTTTCTGTTATCTATAAAAATTTAGAAATACAATAAAGAGAAAGGCAAAAAAATATATGTACAATGCCACAGGCTGAGCCAAATATAATTTAAAAATCTTAAACTTATTCCCACACCCAAAAAACTTTACTAAATGGTTATCTTGGTAGAATCAGCTCCCTCCACCAAGACTGTCCCCAAACTGACAACCTCAAAGAGATAAGCCAGCACCTCAGCACCACTACCTGAATAAGAACAGAACAAAACATCCTGAGAAATTTCCTAAGGAAAAAATATGAAGAAGGAATCACAAGGAGTTAGGGCTGAAAGGAACATTAGAGGTCACTGGTGATGAAATCTCCTATTTTTCAGGGAATTAAATAAAGAGAGAAACCATAACTTTTCTATAAGTTTAAAAATTAATGAATATGTAAGTTCAAATAAAGTACCCTGAGAATATGTCCTTTTAAAAAAAAATAGAAAAAAAAATAGAGATAGCTCCAGCATGATTTAATAAATTAATTATATAGCTAATGTTCAGTGATTTTTTTTTTTCTAACTTAGATAAAATAAATAATAGACAATTCAGAGCTTCCAGCTGTAAATTACTTTCAGGCCATCTCTCTCTACCTTTCGTTGTCTCTTCCAGGAGACACTTCTGTATCCTATTTCCTCAGACTTACCTTCACCAAACTGACCGTTGATTCCAGTTAAACATTAACTGTAAGCAGTTTGGTGTGCTAATCCTGAAATGGGTATTTCCATTTTAGACCACAAGCTCACAAAACCCCCAAAAATGAATAGGAGAATTTCAAACAGTTGACAAATAATGAGAATAATGTTTAGTTCACAAAGGGCTTCAAATTTGTCCTCAGGTGGCCCTCTAGTCATTCACTTAGGATAATCCTAAAGTGGAAGTTACTGGATTATAGAGATGTTATTTGCCACCAAAATGAATGGCAAAGTTTTGTTAGAATTATTCAATTATTAATTGATCACTTCATAGGAGTGCTAAATAATAAACACTTTTCAGAGAATGGCACTGTTCCTTCTCCAAAACATTTTCATGATGTAATTTGCTGACAATGGGGAAAGAAATCAATGGGAAATGTGCCTTCCTTCATGAATGTACACATCTTACTAATGAAGCCATGCGTCGTAATTTTATCTAAGCAAGCAGGATTGCATATAAAAGTGCCTATAGTGTAGCATAAAAATTTGACCTAAAACACAAGTATGGTACAGAAGAAGAATAGTAAATTATCACTAAGTGGAAGGTAGTAACAATAACAGTTCAAAATTCATAGTCAGCAAGGCAACAATAGACAAATTAAAGCCCCAAGCATACTCTTCATTTGGGTGGCACAGCGCAGAACCACATATCCATGCTGAAGAATTCTGTCTGTGGAGGTTTGACAACCAGCAAGACAAGCAAAGAAACTCACAATAAGGCATTTTTTTAGAGGAGAGTCATTGTTTGGGTGGGGAGATTGTCTCCATTGTACTCCATGGCCTAAAGGACAATGCTGCTGTGAAAATTCCATGGTTTCTGTGACAATCTTTGCTACTCCCCTGAGCTCCGAAGGTCATTGTCACTCTGTATTTCACTGGAGACTTCCAGTGAGTCGGCTACAAAATCCAGAGTCGCTAATGGTTATGTTCTGTAGTCAAGTTTTCCAGAATTAGTCAGCACTAGAACAGCATGCCCTGAGACCAGCAGACCCAGTGGTCGGGCAGGACAGATATAGGAGGCACCTAAACATCAGGTACACTGAGAAGTCAAGACTGGGTACATCTGGGAGCTCCATGAGGAACTGGTGGGAGCTACAGAGATTCAGAACAGAAGTTTTTATATGGTGCTGTGTGTATGTGTGTGTGGGGGGGTTGGTAGTGAAGTTTCCAAACATTTAGTTCATACATTGACCCCATGCTTGAATCTTCATATGTGCTCACCTCTAAAGGCCCACACTAAGGTTTTGGAAAATTGGGTAGAACAAAGACAGGGGAAGGATCTTGTGAGGAGGGAGAAATGGGTAGGTATGTGAGAAAGTAGAGAAGGAAGTAAGGAATACCTAATAAGATTAGCTCATAATTCGAGATTAGGCTAGATTAGCTAGAATTGTACTGGAATGTTCCACAAACAATTAAGTTTTCTTTATATTCTACTTTTTTTTTTTTTTAAGATTTTATTTATTTGACAGAGAGAAACAGAGCCAGAGAGGGAACACAAGCAGGGGGAGTGAGAGAAGGAGAAGCAGGCTTCCCGCCGAGCAGGAAGCCTGATATGGGACTCGATCCCGGGTCTCCGGGATCATGACCTGAGCCGAAGGCAGTCGCTTAACCAACTGAGCCACCCAGGCACCCCATATTCTACTCTTTTTTAAAGATTTTATTTATTTGTGAGAGAGAGAATGTGTACACATGTGTGCACATGTACACTCACGTGAGGATTGGCAAGGGGGGAAGGACAAAAGGTGAGGAAGAGGGACAAGCAAACTTGCACTCAGTGCTGACTCAACTCTGAGCACCATCCTACAATCCTGAGATCAGAATCTGAGTCAATATCAAAAGCTGACTGCCCAACCCACTGAGCCATCCAGGAGCCACTCTTCTACTTTTTGTTTTAATGCTTTCACTGACATTCTTGAATCAGATTATCAGCTGGCATTTCTCATTTCTTTCATTTTCCTGAATTTAAAAGTCCTATAATCCCAAATTTGAGTAATTTTCCCCTTCTAATCTCCTAAAGATGTGGGAAAAAACAAAAGTTTGTTAGAGCAGTAAAATAAGAATCAGTAGGCTCTGTATGAGTAGAAACATTACGGGTTCTTCTACCATTATTGGCATTGTGGACTTTTTTTCCTTTGACTTTCTATGCCCTTTTGATTATTTCTTAATTCCTTGCTATGGTCTGAATGTTTGAAATACTACATGTTGTTACATAAACTATTAATTAGTATTTCAGGCTTTACAATTAATTTCCTCCATGAACTCCAGAATTCAAATGCAATGAATACTTTTAAATAAAAATGGTGGGCAGGTGGTTCTGCTACTTCTTTATGAATTGTCATGTATCCGAATTAGTTCTTCTGTATGAAGTGTTATGCTAAAAGCAATGATGCTGGCTCCACAAAATGAACTGCACATGAAAATAAGCACATTATTTAAGGTAAATGAACCTTGTAAGGGCTCTTGAATGTCAATGATTTGCATAGAGAGTGTTTTCATTTGTAGATAGATTTCCCAACTCATCTGGTATGAGAGATTCTGATGATAGGTGAGCTCTCACTAATGATTAGAGGCTGGGGCGCAGATGCTGTACAAAACTACATCTCCATTAACAAATATTTATATGGCACCTATCATTGGCCAGGTCCTATGTAAGATCCAAGGACTATGAAAATAAATATCATATCCCTATGTCAAAAGGATCATAGTCTAGCTTAGAAGATAAACATATCTTCAAGGACTGTACATGTGATACAGCATGAATAAATGTGAAAAATAGGGAAAAGGCAGAAAGAGCTCCTGACTTTCATGGATGGTAAGAGAACATTTCACCAAAAACATGTCATTTGAATCCTACATGAACAAGTAGCTACACATTCCAAAGGTGGATAAAACCTCTGTGTCAGAAGACATTCCAGCTATGGTCAAAATACAACTAATAATTAGTGATTTATAGCTTGTTGTAACTATGAAGAAGTACTGTAGACAAGACTACAAAGTAGATGCAGCATGGAATCTTTCTGTGCCACACTGAGAAATTTAGACTTTATCATGTAGGTTGCAATAGGCCATAGTAGGTTCTTAATCATATCTGATAATCCATCAACAGAACAAAACATGCAATTTAAAAATTTTGTGATGTACTTAGTTAAGCTCTACCTTCACTCTCTTTACAGGTCTTTGTATATCCCCACTGCTCAGAAACACAGCAAGGACAGGGGCACCTGGGTGGCTCAGTGGGTTAAAGCCTCTGCCTTCAGCTCAGGTCATGATCTCAGGGTCCTGGGATCTAGGTCCGCATCCTCCTCTCTGCTCGGCAGGGAGCCCGCTTCTGCCTGCCTCTCTGCCTACTTGTGATCTCTCTCTCTCTGTGTCAAATAAATAAATAAAATCTAAAAAAAAAAAAAAAAATACAGCAAGGACAGAGGCCTGGGCCTCTCCCTGGGCCTCTTGTGGAGGACTCAGGCCTTGGACAGAAAGCCTCTCCAGTCCTAGGGCAGCCATTTATTTTAAACCCAAATTCACTCCCAAACACTGGCTCATCTTTTGCAGCATACCCAAATGACAAAGAATCCAACCTACCAATAAAATATCCCCAAACACCGGAAATATTCAGTAAAAGGGATTTTATCTTGCAATCCCAGAAAAACATAATAAAACTTTCATGTAAGTATTTATAACATGATTGATAACATCACTTTTTATCATGAAATTCTCAGTATCATGAGAAAGTTCAAAAACAAATGAGAAATAGTCACATCTTCCTTCATCCACCAGTAAAATCCAGTCACCTTGCAAATTGGAGTTCTATGGCCTTGAGGAGTGACAGGGCAATGGGAAGTGCAATTGTTTGAGCTACTTACATGTTACATTTCTGATAGCTCACAGAAGTCCATGAAGAGCAACTTATCTTCACTTCTGTCCTGTCAGCTATTGTGTCAGAAGGTGACTCAAAATGTATACCAAAGAGCGTCATTACAAGTATTTACTAAGAAAAAGGAATTTCTTTTTACCCTGTACACACAAATACAGTTTTATTTCCGTCATTCTCTTCGCTTTTGTCTATCAATGACATAAGCATAAATGGATTGAACCAAAGCCTTTGGGGAAATAATGGCAGCCAGAAGATCTGGGTTCTAGACAAATGATGCACTTCTGAAAGTTAAAAAAAAAGTCAAAATTAAAGAAGAGGCTGAGACCAGAACTTCTTAAATCTCCTAAATAAGACAGTTATCTTATTTCCAATACAAAAGCTGTTATCCCAGCATAAAAAGTCATTATCAATATAAACCTAATGGAAGCATATAAAATTAAAATTTGTGAAAATGAAAATCACAGGGGAAAAAAAGAGAGCATGTCCATGTTTTTCCTGTTCACATGCTCTTCTTTACTGATACATATTATGCTTCTCTGTATTTACTCCAACTCCTTTTTTATAAGCCACTCATGTTTTTTTAATCAGGTGCTTAATCAGAGGATCTAAACACTCTATGGGAAATTTCTCCTTTCTTCTCCCTTGGCTACATGAAAATAGAGATGCTAACTGTGGCAAATATTTCACAAGGATTTCTGCCTCCTCGTATATTTAATTGACAATGGAAATAAGACAGCCATTAAAGGTTATACACTTATATTGGTTTTCACTTTATTTCTATTAGCAACTTTTTGCTAACTTTCCAAATTATGCATTGTTACCTTGACCCATTTTTTAGATGCCTCACTGGATCTGAAAGGCAGTAATTTGGAACTTAAAACTTGAACTTTCAATGGTTATATTTTTAGTACAATCTAACGGTATTCACAGGAAAACGTGGATCTAGATTAGAAAATAAAGAGTTGTTTCAGAAGCCACTACCCTTTTTAGCTCAAATCTCTTTTTATCCTTAATTTTTCCTAAAAGAATTTTTTTGCTAACATTTTTAGCTAATTACTTGCTTGGGCCACTGGGTTAATTTTACTTTATTGGTGGGTTTTCAAATTGTGTGCCTTTACCAGTTTCAAGAAGGAAAACATATAAAAACGATGATGTTAATTTAACCTTACACTATAAATGCATGCTTTCTGATTATAATTTACAACACAAAGGTTTCAGACGCTATACACGGTATGCTGATTCCTTTTTTTTTTTTTTTAAGATTTTATTTATTTGACACGGAGAGAGAGCACTGGCAGGCAGAGAGAGAGAGAAGATTAAGCAGGCTCCCTGCGGAGCAGAGAGCCTGATGCGGGCCTTGATCCCGGGACCCTGAGACCATGACCTGAGCCAAGGCAGAAGCTTTAGCCCACTGAGCCACCCAGGCGCCCCACAGTATGCTGATTCTTACAAGAAATTGTTAAGATTCAGAAATCATGAACCATGCCTAAGTTCTTGGAAACTATGTGTCTGCTATGGTGGCTGTTGGCTCCTGTGAATGGAAAAAAGTGCCACAGAGAATTTCAACCGACATGAAGCAACTGTTCCAAAGAATGTGGCTTAAGATTTTCAAAGACAAATCAGACAGTTAAAGCACACAGCTGTACTAGAAGGTGACCAAGAATAAGAATAGATGAATCAAATAACAAACACATTACAAGACAGGTCTGAATTGTCAGGACTAACTTAAGTTTTGACTTTTTATCTGAGGAGCTTTCAAATTTCAAAAGAAACTGAATTAAAGAATGTAAACATATGGAGAACAAATTTCAAAATCGAGCAGTGACAAATGAAATGGTAAACAAATGATGTTCAATATCAAAGTAATGAGAGGTTATCAAGTTACCCTGACAATGGGAAATACCTAAATCCTATATGTTCTTTTGAGGATAGCACATACGACAATTTTAAATCACACTAAAATTCAACTACAAAATTCTCCCAGAATAAATTAGCTTCCCAAAAATCAAACATTTTCAGAGAGCCTATAAAAAAAAGATAAGTGTGAAATGTAGGCCTTCTGTGGAATCACCAAAACCTCTTAGCTCTTTATTCTTCCTTCTAAAAAGTTTCTCTGCCGAAATATAATTTAGAGAACATGCAGAAAATAAATGTAAGATGGGCCAAAAAAGTATGAGGGCTGAAGTTCCAATGACAATTTAGAGAAAATACATGTTATTAAACTTCAACCCATTTCTTCTTGGCGAACGCAACTCATTATTTCCCAAGGAAATCAGGCTTGACCAATACCATTGTGAATTACTTATATAAATTAAATATGCCACTTCTATAGAAAACTTTAGGTCAGCAGCAGATGTTGGTAAATTCCTACAGAAATGCATGCCCAGAGAATGTTTTTTTTTTTTTTTAAATGGCAGAAATCTGCTAGCTATTCCTGCCTTATCTGCAACAGCTGAGCAATCTTTCAGTGCCACGCGGAGACGGAAAACTTGGCTCAGATATAGCGTGGACAAGCTTGCCTTAATCACATTGCTCTTTTACATGTGCACAAGGACATCAACATTGACAGTACAGAGTAAAGCAGCCATTTGCTGAAAACAACTGTCAACGTTGTCAAGTTTTTGGAACCTCTTATAATGTGATTTGTATGACAAATCTTGTGGCATTTTGTTTGTCAGCAACAGTAGTGAATTTCCATGTATCTGGGAAGGCAGGGAACTGTTCAGAAGTGGATTGGGTTTCTTTACACAGACTGCGTTAAAGGGAAAACAGTTATTAATTTTAAAATGACAGATTTCAAATAGATCTAGAATTTTAAAAGTGGAATTTCATTAAAAATATCACAGAAGTGAATTTTCCCCCTTCCGCACAAACCCTGAAAAATTGCAATCATTGCTCAATTTTCCTTTGTTGCACTCCAGGTTTTGAAAACCGTTCCTGTAAAAATATTACTGTTTTCTGAGACTACAATCTGTAGCAGTAATTACTAGGGTGTGTTCTAAGTGACAACAGTAGGTTCAGTCCATTCCTTATGAACTAGGTGTGCATGGCCATACGGCTCATGAAATCGGATATAACAAGTTATAACTAACCTAACACATACCAGTGTTACTCAACAACGTACCTATTAAGAGACTATTATAGAGAACTTACGGTTCATTCATTTTTCAACATTTCCTTTTTTCCTACTCTGAGCTGTGTTTTTCATAGAGCTCTTCCTTAATATATTTCACTCATTTGTCCTCAGCCAAGGTCCTCCTCTGGGTGCATGGAATCTGCCTGAACGGGAGGTAGGACAGACCGCACATCCGCCCCTTCATGTGCCTGCCACAGTGCCCTTGGTTATAGAAGACCCGCGTACTTACCCAGAAAAAACAATCTCAGGTTCTTCACATCTACACTAGTCATGGTTCCTTTAGAACAGATATGACAAAGTCTAATGAATCTTTTGTATGCTTGTTCTCATGTGGATCTGCTCAGAGAATTCCAGAAAAGACATTCTCTTCCCTTTAGGATCCTTTGCCCTTCTCCTCAAAATATGCTGAACATAATGTGTATAACCACTCTTATAAATAGTAGATACTCAATGTTTTTTTTTATTGGGTTGATCTCAATTGAAATGATAAATAAAATTAAGACACTTTTATCATTGAAGAATGAATCCTTCAAACTATGTGATAGCCAGTTCTCCCTTCTGTTTTCCTTCCCTTTATTTTCTGGAAGAATACCAGAGAAGGTGCCTAGAATAGCAACAGAAATATAATGCAAGCTATAAATACAAGCTACATGAGTGATTTAAAATTTTCTAGCAGCCATACTGAAAAGTAGAAACAGATTAATTTTAATAATATATTTAACCTGGGGCGCCTGGGTGGCTCAGTCCTTAAGCTTCTGCCTTCAGCTCAGGTCATGATCCTGAAGTCCCGGGATCGAGTCCCATATTGGGCTCCCTGCTCGGCGGGAAGCCCACTTCTCCCTCTCTCACTCCCCCTGCTTGTGTTCCCTCTCTGGCTGTGTTTCTGTCAAATAAATAAATCTTACAAATAATAATATATTTAACTCAACATGTCCCCAAATGTAAAATATTCCTTTTTTATTATAGGAAGTTTGGAAATCTGTTACGTTGTTTTATACTGACAGCACATCTCCAATAGGACCAAGTACATTTCAAGTGCTCAAGAGCCCCGTGCCACTGGCTCGTGGCTGCCCCACTGGACAGCAGAGTTCTACAGGCCTCAGTTCAAGCGCTGTTTCCTCAACTAGCTTATGTGACTTCAGGTAAGTTCCTTTGTTATGGAGTCTTGTTTGCTCCACCTATTAAAAGCGCTTTAATATTTCCCATCCTGTCTTATCTGCAGGCAATTTGTGATGAATATAGGGAAAAATATATTTAAAGGTAGTCTGAAAACTACGAAGTTCTCTGCAGTTTTAATTTTTTGTTGCTATTTCCTCTTTCATTTCTTTTTTCTTTTTCTTTCTTTCTTTCTTTTTTTTTACTGTCTGCTACTTAAAATCTTATAGGTGAAGGCCTGATGTGTTTTATGGTTTAAAAAAGCTACCATCAAATGCTTAAAGTACTAGCCTTTTTCTCTCAATAGCAGTTTGCCTTCATGAAATCCCAAGCTCTGGACAGTATCAATAGCTTGCCTTTTCTCTGATGGCCACTATTTCTAAAAGACACTCACATTCCACAGTTTTGGTGCCCTTCTTCCATCATCTAGTTGGGCTTTGATACTTCTAGGCCAGAGCTTTGCTGGACGTCAATGACAATGTAGAGATAAAAAGGCAAGACCTCTGTTCCCAGATTTATTTTAAACACCCAGCTTATTCTCCACTTATAAAAATTATGTATATGGCTGAACTTTCAATCACTGTATCTCCAGTACAACCTAAAGGTATTCACAGGAAAATGTGAATCTAGATTAGAAAATGCAGAATTTTATGAAAGCAACCAACCCTTTCTAGTTCAAGCCTCTCAGCATCCTTAAGTTTCCCCATAAGAACTGTTTAGCTAATATTTTTAGCTAACTACTTGCTCATGGGTAGGAAATGCCTGAGTAAGAAAACTATTGTTCCATTTCTTTAAATTCTGAAAACCTCTTTTGCCATCCCATGATTCTTACTGGCTTTTCTCCTCCAGAGTATTTCATATTCATTGCCATCCTCTCCCTCCCTCCCTTTTTCTCTTTCTCTCTCTCAGTCTCTGTCTCTGTGTCTTCCCTCCATCGCCCTCCCTCCCTCCCCATCCCCCCTTGCCCTCTCAGTCTCCTCACTAAATGTATTTTCGGACTAAAACTAAACTGTCACCACACCCCTTTCCTTTCTCTGGGGCAGCTTGTATTTATTATCCGGCAGGCCATAAGTTGCCTGTGGCAAAACAACTTAGAAATTTTTGTTTACCAACAACGAGTACTCGATATCCTACAAATAGGTAATTGAAAATAAACTATAAGTGTAACATATAAAAATATATTGATTATAAAAGCATCTGATAAATTAATCTAGCAGAATCTAGAAGTATCATGACTGCCCAAGTAATCCACTACCCTAATAAGATAGAAATCTATCTGAACAGTGATCCAAGTGTTGTGGGTTTTTTTTTAATGCTTCTGAATACGATCTTAATCACCATTTCCAGTGATGTGTCTACATACCAGCTGCAGCCGCGCTGATTAGAACATCAATTCCAATTGATTTTCTAACACATACTTGCAATGTCTATTGTATCTCATTGCACACTGTACACTATTGGTATTTAGCCAAAGTTAAGAGGGAAGAAAAAAAAAAAGATTTTGTGTACAGAATGCACGGGCCCAGGGAATTTTGTAATTCTCAGGAGAACAGAAGAATCAGGTATTCAATGTCACACTAAATGGTTTCTTAACCGTTAATGTGTTTGGTGGCCATAGGCTCAAATAATTCTCTTGTCCAGAGCCAGGGTTACTCAGCTGTATAATAAGCCCTAAAGTCTCTCCTTCGAAAAGGACTCAGGATTCATGACTTTAATTTTACCACCGATAATATGAAAAGTATACTCCATATAGTACTGAGCAAGCATTCACTCTCAGCTTCCTTCCACTATAATGAAATTCTAATTGTTTCTAAAGTTTAGGAAGGATAAAATGGTTAATCTCCATGATGACAAAAGGAAGCCAGGAAAATAAAGTGACACACTTGAATGAACTGTGAGGAAATAAAGTGCACAACATGCGATAATGCCATGACTCTGTGTTATTGCACATTTCTGGGCTGAAAAGATATGGTTTGATGGGTAATTTGTCATGCTGTGCAATAGAGAACAACAGTAAAGAGACTTCAGACAGAAGAAAATTACACAAATAGTAGGGTGGAAAGGTATAATTGAAGATGGCAAAAGATTGAAAGAAAGACATTTAAAATTACTGTACTGACCTACTAAATGCACTTGGGCGTGGAATCCTGGCCTCACAAGAGGAGGCATTAAATGACTCGGGGCTGTGACACGACTGCCGAGCAATGCCAATCTCCTGAGCTCTGGGAGAAGAACAGCACAATGCACAGCCCACCGAACAGCCTCAACCTGCTTTCTTTCCCAGAGGAGCCTGGGCGTCTGGTGAACTTAAGAAAAGTTTTCCAAAGGAGTTTTGTTTTTTTTAATGATAAGAAGATCTAATTTCAAATTTGAAGTGCTAAACTCCTTAGTTTTCTGAAGTTATCCCCACTCTATAAAACTGAAAAACCAGTTTTTCTTAATGAATTCACACCAAAAGGATGTTGCTTCTCACTTCTGGTTAAGTTTCTAAAGAATCCAAGAGAGTGGCACACTGGCACACTGTGGGACCCACATCCATAAGCATGAAGAGCAAGAGATGCCAGCATGGTTCCCATGACTTCCACAGACTCATTAATTATGCATGGCTCAGGGCAAGTCCCTCCACCTTGCCAAGCCCAAGCCTCCTTCTCTGAGAAGGTGAGGCATGAACCAGACACTTTCTAAAGATTTCTTCCAACCCTGCGATTCTACTCCAAACAGTAGAACCTCCAAAAAACTTCTCAATAAAGGTTATTTCCTTCTCTTTCCCAAGCTCATAAAGCACAGATGTTTCAAACAACCATACCTCGTAATGGCTCAAGTTATGCATCCCCTTTGTTCCCTTAAATTAGAGAAATATGCCTTCTACCTACAAGATGATTGCATGGGAAAGAAAAATTAGATCTATTTCTTACATATAATTGCATAATTACAACTTATCTTTAAAAAGTTGATTCCTAATGACAACAAAAACTTATTACAGAAATGACACTTCTTTAAATAAAAGTGTAATATTTAATGATGATAATAGATACTAAATTTTAAATGAAGTGGTAGCATTTTTACAGTTTCTGTCATTACTACCATGTCTACCTTGCCCCATAATTTCTTTCAGGAAACAGAAATCTTAGGGTGTAAATCTGTGTGATGCTCCACAAACTACTCAAAAAAGTTTTTCATTGGGAAGTATCCTGAATGTATAATAGGTAGGGTTTAAAAACGTATAAAAATTATTCATAATTAATGAAATCATGATTTCCATGTTTTAGGTTTTTTTAACTTGAAGAAAGCTAAATAGGCTCAAAATAAGACCTTAATAAAACCATTCTGTCTAGATGTCATCCAAAGAAATATATTAAATTAAGAGATTTTAAGCTCATAAGGGTATATAAACTTTAAAGGAGCTCGGAAAGAGAGTGTAAGATGGACTTATGACATAGTCTGGGAAAACATGTAGATTTGCCTTAGAGATCATTAGAGACCCACTACACAGTGTGCTGCCCCAGAAACATGCTTAATACCATGAACAGAATTTTGGACTGGATTTCATCAGGAGACATCATTGTATTTTCTTCTATTCTTCTGTTCATTTTCTTCAAGTTAAACATCTCATACTTCAATATTTGGTAAGTTTTGTATTTGCAAATTATAATACTGATGGTAATGAGCAACAGGTACCATACACAACTCCATCCAGAAACATCTTTTCATTAATTCATTTCAATGTGAGGCTTCACTTAAAACTTCAGTGAAAAACGCATTGTACTGGAATCTAGCAAAATCTTTTCCCAACTCCCAGGGTCTATGATTAATATATTACACAGAACAGAACAAAGAAAGATAATTTCTTACTAATGTCAATAAAATCATGTTTTAATCATTTAATTATAAAATTCAAAAATCGGGGTGTCTGGGTGGCTCAGTCAGTTAAGGGTCTGCTTCTGGCTCAGGTCATGATCCCAGGGTCCTGGGATCAAGCCCGTGTCAGGCTCCCTGCCCAGCGGGGAGCCGGCTTCTCTCTCTTCCTCTGCCCCTCCCCAGCTCTTTCTCTCTCTCAAATAAATACATAATCTTTAAAAAAAAAATAAATGTCAAAAATCATAAAAGTAGAAGAAACATCAAAACTCACCTATGCTGGAGTTTTATACATAGGTTAATCTTTTGAAAGATGTAATGAGCAAAGACTCAGTCTTCCAATAAACAAAGACTGATCCAGCCAACAAATAAGAGTATTGATGACTTTCAAGGTCTTATCTTGCTTTGGGATTATACAGTGTATGAAAACATGTAATTATGCTCAAGAAAATTCTATTCAAGATGGTTAGATCATGAGAGACAAAAACTCCTCAAAATCCTCAAGACTCAGTTTTACTGCCTACCTTTTATGGCTATTTATAAGAAGTCTAAACGGGGCCATGAAAGTTATTATCATTTTGATCAATGTAGTAAAGAACAGGTCTAAATGCTCTCATTTTTTTTTTAAAGATTTTATTTATTTGACAGCAAGAAACACAGCTAGAGAGGGAACACAAGCAGGGGGAGTGAGAAAGGGAGAAGCAGGCTTCCTGCCGAGCAGGGAGCCCGATGTGGGACTCGATCCCAGGTCTCCAGGATCATGACCTGAGCTGAAGGCAGTCGCTTAACCAACTGAGCCACCCAGGCTCCCTCTAAATGCTCTCATTTAACAAAATAATAATAATTCCCTCATTTGTTCATACATTTCGTGAATATTTGTCAACTCTTGATGATGTGCTAGAAGTCAGGAATAGAGGGGCAATTAGAAAGCAGACACTGTCTTCACAAGATCTAGGGAAGAACAGCAGGCAGTTGAATGAATGACAATGAAATGAGTAAATGTTAAGATGGAATACATACCAGGAAGTGTGAGGCCATGCAAAGCGCTGTTAAACCTTGTGGGAAGAGGGGTACCTGGGTGGCTCAGTTGGTTAAGTGACTGCCTTTGGCTCATGTCATGATCCCGGAGACGCAGGATTGAGTCCCACATTGAGTCCCACATCAGGCTCCCTGCTCAGCAGGAAGCCTGCTTCTCCTTCTCTCACTCCCCCTGCTTGTGTTCCCTCTCTGGCTATGTTTCTCTCTGTCAAATAAATAAAAAAAATCTTTAAAAAAAACAAAACAAAACCTCGTGGGAAGATAAGGTGAAGCTGAGATCTGAAGAATGAGTAAAGGTAGCTGATTTTGTGCAGTGTACCTCCTTGCTTCTGTCTTTGAACACATTTCCCTCATTCCTTACATGCCCTTCCTAGCTCCTCATTCCTTCTCATCCTCTTGGATTTAGTTTGGGTAGCATCTCTTCAAGAAATTCTACTCTAAACCCTCCATTTCTACCGGTCTAGAGAGGATACTCCCCTCAATGCTCTCACTGAACCCATACATATCTGCACCCACCAGTCCCCTAGTTGTCTATACAATCTCCGTCATGTGTATTAATAAATTCCAAGAAGGAGTTTCTTTGAAGCTTCTGACAACGCTCTTCTAGCCCCCCAAAAAGCCTCTGAAATAGCCCCCTTCACTTGATAGCCATCTCACTAATAGCCACTGATGAGGCTGACCCACAGAGAGAGAAAGGAAAAATGGAAGGAAAACTGAGTCAAAATTACTGGATTTTCAGTAGTGTGAGCCAACAAATTTCCCCTGTACTAAAGCCATTTAGAATTGGGTTTTCTATTGCTTATAGCCAAAAGCAGAGAGACTAATAAAACATTATGGATGGCAATCCTGTTTTTTTTCCAACACACTATTTAGTCCATAGGAATTGTTCAATAAAGGCTTCCTGAACAAATGAACAAAATAATTCAAGGAGAATATCTAACAATGAAATTACTAATTTCATACTTAAATAAAGCTGAAAACAAATTCTGTTTTAAAATTATATTTAGGGGCGCCTGGGTGGCTCAGTTGGTTAAGCAACTGCCTTCGGCTCAGGTCATGATCCTGGAGACCCGGGATCGAGTCCCACATCGGGCTCCCTGCTCGGCGGGAAGCATGCTTCTCCCTCTCTCACTCCCCCTGCTTGTGTTCCCTCTCTGGCTGTGTTTCCCTCTGTCAAATAAATAAAAATATTTTTAAAAAAATTATATTTAGAAAGGCTGCCATTTTTAGAGGTTTCCCTATATTGTAAAGAAAGTGCATCTTGTGCTATGCTGTTCTAAGCTTCCGTACTCAGAGCCTTTCATCTCACGCCTCTTGTCCCCTTCAAGCCCACAAGGCAGATGCTTTTATTCCCTAGTTATCCAGTGTCTTCATATTTCTCTACCCACCCTTCTTTCAAATCCTGTTATCCAGAAAGAGCTGATAAGCTCATTCATACTGAGTTCTATAGATCTGACTTAAAGTGTTACCATTTGTAGAGATATTTGCAAAATCCAAAAATTTTAATCTCTCATTATGCAACTTCAGTTATGAGCAAGCAGGTAAAGGAGGCATTTGTGGAGCCCGAGAGCCAACCGGGAGGCCTTGAAACAGCAGGAAGAGATGTCTGATTTCCATGAACACAAAGGCAACTCCAGACATTGTCATCAATGGCCAGCCCCACAGATCAACAAAAACCCAGCCTTATTCTTTTTCTTTTTTTTTTCTTATTCATTTTCTTAAGAGCAAATAAATCCAGTAACAGTGAACCATGTGACCAAGTGATATTCATGCTTCTAAGAAGTTCTGGCTGTAGACTTCATCCCTGGAATGGGATTTAACACCATCTGGTCTGTGTCCCATTTGCAACTCAGATGTTATAGACCCCAAACTCAGATAAAAAACTAAACTCTTAAAACACCCATATAAGTATTCCAATCTAGAGCAATTAAAATTGCTTTGGCAGGGGGTGCCTGGGTGGCTCGGTTGGTTAAGCGACCGCCTTCAGCTCAGGTCATGATCCTGGAGACCCGGGATCGAGCCCCACATCGGGCTTTCTGCTCGGCAGGAAGCCTGCTTCTCCCTCTCTCAGTCCCTCTGCTTGTGTTCCCTCTCTAGCTGTGTTTCTCTCTGTCAAATAAATAAATAAAAATCTTAAAAAAAAAAAAATTGCTTTGGCAGGGCACCTGGATGTCTCAGTCAGTTAAGTGTCTGCCTTCAGCTCAGGTCATGAGCCCATGGTCCTGGGTGCCAGCCCCACATCAGACTCTCTGCTCAGCAGGGAGTCTGCTTCTCCCTCTCCTTCTGTGATCTCTCTTGTACTCTATCAAATAAATAAATAAAATCTGTAAAAAAAAAAATGATTTTGGCTACCTTTTATTTTGCAAATCAGATATTCCAGATTCCAGAACTATCTTTATTTCCAAACATAAAAGCATCCCATTGCACACCTCAACAGAATTGCCAGTATATCCTTAATGTCTTTCCAAGCAATTTTATGCAGTCAGCACCCTATACATTAGGGAAGGAATGGATGTATGCTCTACGGGTTTCTTATAATAGCAATGAACCTTCATAATCAGACCCATTCCTTGATTTTGCTTACTTTTTTATGCAGCTACATTAATACTACATTGTCAGACAAAGACAAGAGTGAACATGAGACCTGAGTTTTAAAAAACAATAACAACAATATAGCTATCCAAAGAACAAGTGCTGAGCTTGTGAAAAAAACAGCTCCCATTTTATTAAATAATAGTGTTCATTCAGGGATGTCTGAAGTACTCTGCAAGGCTAATTAGGACAGATCAATGTACACTTACCTCTCCAGAAAGCTGAAAGGTGTGTAGTGACTTTGTATCATTAAAAATTTACTTGACCATGGGCATCAGATGTGCATGAGAGAATGACCCTGGTGAGCACTCTAAGTTTCCATCTTACTCATGTCATCCTCAGTGCATCAAAAATGCTGTAGACACCATTAGTATCACCCAGTCTCATAACAGCTGATGTGCTATATATGTTTGAGAGGGTGGTATCAATTAACTATATTATCCATAAAGCCATACTTGCAATTACTACCACTTCACAATTTATCATTAACACATTTGGCAGATTTTTTTCCAAAGTAACATTTATTTAAAGGTTAATCAAAATTCTTAGAACAGCATTTATTATAATGTGATTTTTGATAATTGGCTAAATCAGTGGCTCTTAAGAAAAACACCCTTGTCTCAGTCCTGCTCAGTATACACCACAGTGCCATTTGGGGAAAAGAAATACATATTAGAAATGTTCATTTCAGACCTCGTCATGGAAGATCATATATTAATGTAATCAGGTGGTACATTTACATGCTCATTAGTAATCCATCATTAGTCCAAATGCTCACTATTAGGAATAAATGTACAACGAGTTATTCAGAATACCCAGAAATAGTATTTCTTATTTAAACATTCAGAATAAGCTGACTGAAATAAGTGCACACCTTGAATTTGAACTTTCAAGGCACATCACTAAAGTCAATCAGTTATGTCAGGACACTCTTCTATAATAATCTCAATTATAAAATTCCTGCCCCCTCCCTAAGAGGGAGGTGGAGTTCCAATATCTGAATCTTTTGAATTCACTATAACTGCAAAAATTCCTGATGAAGTGTATGTTTAAATTTTATGCTTTAATACATAGCATGCCACTAAAACCACATTAGTTATGCTTTATGCTGTTTAATTATATGTCAAAATCTATAAAATCTCTTCTAGCATGCTAAGGTAATTTAACTGCAATTAATCAATCAAGGAAATAAATAAAAGGTAATAAATGCCAAATAATGTAACTTCTTTAAAAACAAAACACTATCTACACATTTATTCTAAAAATACTTACTAACCAACACCAATGAAGGAAAAACAGAGTGAAAAGTAGGATGGCTGAATCTTTTTCCCATTAGTAGCTAGCTTTACAAATGTTTTCAAAAGGTCTCTGTCACAGTCTGACTTTCCAACTAAAATGTGAGCAGCTTGAGGGTCAAAACTTACTATTTTTATCCCATGTCCAACACAATGTCTTAATCATAATAGGTGTTTAGTAATTGTTTATTGGATGAAAGAATGAATGATTCCAAAATCCACAAACTAGGTTCTTTCACCATAATGTTTGGAACCTGTAAAACAGTCATACTTTTCTTCTGGAAAAAATGGTATATTATACAAAGGTAGTGGATGTATGTCTTTGTATTTCTTCCATCAAATGAAAACAATGATGTTCTTTCCAAAGATGTAACTTAACAGTTTGATAGATACAGATTTGACCCAAGACTAGGAAAGCCAGTTATAAGTCATGGATCCAGTCAGCAAGAATTTATTAAGCACCAACTACATACCCTACACTATGCTAGTAACTACAAATACACCAAAGAAGTCAAAAGCATGCACCTGCTTTCCAGATCAGAGGGAAAGACATAAATATATGTTCACATATATATTTTTTTTCATTCAGTAAGCATTATTGGCTATACTTTACTCCATACAAGGCACTAATGGAGAGGAGGACAGCCAAGAAATCTCAGTTTTCATCAAGGGTAAAACAAAGAAATTAACCAGTAACTGTATGTCAAGCAGAAAGTCATGAGTATCTCTGAAAAATTACAAGCTCATTCCCACTGGAACCCCAGGAGAAAAAATTGGTGAAATCATGGAGATTGTAAAGAAGCAGGTGGCATAAAAAGAGATCAAGAAAATTTCCAAAGTAACATAAATAAATGCATTTACCAGTGACGAAAGAATTGAAAATAGGCATCCAAAAGTTTTCAGAGTAAGTCGCTCCCTTTCTTAATAATGACTGAAGTTATTCGTTCTTCTTATCAATTAGTTTCAGGGACATAAAATGGCAAACTTTGGGATAAATGACCACCCAAGACAAAAACATTGACGAATTTTCATTTCAAAGTCCCTGGTGATAACTGTAGCTGAGAAATCTCAGTACTGAAAGTATCACAATAATATTACAATAAACGAGTGTTGCCCCTCTCACTGCTACCCCACCCACACCACATTCAGCATTCAAAATGTGACTAATCTAGGGTGAGCTGTGTTAAAAGTGTAAAATACAAATGGGACTTTTAAGACATAGTTAAAGAAAGAAAAAAGAATGCAGGGCACCTGCGTGGCTCAGTGGGTTAAAGCCTCTGCCTTTGGCTCAGGTCATGATCTCAAGGTCCTGGGATCAAGGCCCACGTTGGGCTCTCTGCTCAGCAGGGAGCCTGTTTCCTCTGGCCTCTCTGCCTACTTGTGATCTCTCTTTCTCTCTCTCTCTGTGTCAAATAAATAAATAAAATCCTTAAAAAAAAAAAAGAATGCAATCAGTACAGACAAAACTGATTATTGTTTTTATACTGATTAACTACTGAGATAAAACTTTTTGGATATACTGATTAACTACTGAGATAAAACTTTTTGGATATACTGAGTGGAAATATATGTTACTATTTTCATATGTATCTTTTTACTTTTTACTCAAGATACTAGAAAATAATTGGGCAGTACTAGTCTAGAGTCGCTTTGAAAAATAATTTTTTGAAATATTTCATGCTAGAAAGAAAGGATAATGTTCAGCAACATGCACTGGTATTTTAATATGATTATCTGATATAAATGTGATATAAGGTGCCACTCTATTCCTCCCCAAAATACAGTTAGGAAAACAAGAGTATCTCTCTAGATGAACTGTATCTTTGTGCCACTCTGATCTAACAGTAAGTGGCATCAGTTTTTATGCCTCCCTTTTTCTCTGATTGGCAGAACATTTGGACCTAAAGTTCAATTTACTTTATTGCAAGCTTCTTAGTGAGGGCCTTGGTTTTCTGGTTGTTTTACCCCAAACCTTCTTTATTACTTGCCTTGGGTTCTGCCATTTATTTTAATGGTCTGATTGTAAGTTACAAAAAAAAAAAAAAAAAAAAAAGAAGAAAGTTTTTTGGAGAGGTGACTGGGTGGCTCAGTTGTAAAGCTTCTGCCTTCTGCCCGGGTCATGATCCCAGAGTCCTGGGATAGAGCCCCACATCGGGCTTCCTGCTCGATGGGAAGCCTGCTTCTCCCTCTCTCACTGCCCCTGCTGTGTTTCCTCTCTAGCTGTGTTTCTCTCTGTCAGATAAATGAATAACATCTTTTTTTTTTAAGATTTTATTTATTTGACAGAGAGAAACACAGCCAGAGAGGGAACACAAGCAGGGGGAGTGAGAGGGAGAAGCAGGCTTCCCGCCGAGCAGGGAGCCCGATGTGGGACTGGATCCCGGGTCTCCAGGATCATGACCTGAGCCGAGGCAGTTGCTTAACCAACTGAGCCACCCAGGCGCCCCAATAAATAAAATCTTCAAAAACAAAACAAAGCAAAGCTTTTTGGAACTAATTGCTAAATAGCATATGAGAAAGTGAATGAGGGGAGCACCTGCGTAGTTCAGTCATTAAGGATCTGCCTTTGGCTCGGGGCAACATCCCAGGATCCTGGGATCAAACCCCACATCGGGCTCCCTGCTCAACAGGAAGCCTGCTTCTTCCTCTCCCACTTGCCCTGATTGTTGTGTTCCTTCTCTCTCTGTGTCTCTATCTGTCATACAAATAAATAAAATCTTTAAAAAAATTAGAGGCGCCTTCAGCTCAGGTCATAATCCCAGGGGTCCTGGGATTGAGCTCCACAATAGGTTCCCTGCTCAGTGGAGAACCTGTTTCTCCTTCTCCCTCTGCTTCTCCCCCTGCTTGTTCTCTTTCACTGTTTCTCTCTGTCAAATAAATAAAGTCTTAAAAAAACTTGAAAAAAGGAAGAAAGAAAGAAAGTGAATGAGGGGCTCCTGGATAGTTCAATCGATTAAAGTCCACCTTTGACTCAGGTCGTGATCCTGGGTCCTGGGATAGGCCTGACCTACATTGAGTTCCCTGCTCATTCTGCCTCTCCCTGCCTCTGCTCCTGCTCTCTCACTTTGTCTCGCTCTGAAATAAATAAATAAATAAAATCAAGGAGAGAAAGAAAGAGAAAAAGAGAGAAGGAGAGAGAAAGAAACACAGAAAGAAAGAAAGAGAACAAGAGAAGAGAAGTAAAGAAAGTGAATGAACCCCTCACTACGGTGTAATCAGTGAGACACCACCATCCAGAGCATGCAGAGACTCATCATGTCAGTGACCCTTCTCCCTGTTACAGGTGTGAAGTACAATGCACGTTTAGCAATAGCAGGCCAGTACTCACATTTGAGATCATAAAACAGAGGTGACCCCATTCATGGCTGTCAACCAAGAATCAGTCAGTGAGATAGACAGGCACAATATTCAAAGGGCACAGTGAGTGCGGAAGTCATATATGCAGCTATAAGTAATACGGTATCATATCAGAGAAAAAAGCAACTATCTGAATACCTAAAAATCAGGCAGTGGTGGTCATTACCAGACCTGATCATATCCTGTGAGACACCATGGCATAGAGTGAGGCCATAGAGACAATACTCAAAGATCCAAGGAGACCTAACAGAAGCCTAATCCCATAAAGGGACAAAGAGTGTAATTTCTGTGAGTATGGGCCACACAGGCCCCTGGGACCAGGCTCAGGGTCATGGCCTCCCAGATCTAGTGGACCATACAGATTCAAGTCAAGAATTCGCAGTAATATGGAACCCAGCAGTTATAGCTGAACTATAAGATGTGCCCACTGATGAAGAAAACGTCAAAGGCTCTGCATATGCTTCCCATTGTTGTTGGATTTGGTCCAGGGACTGATGGGCTTGGCTGCAGGTGGGAGTCCCAGTCCTTTCAGTTCAACTTGTTCATGCAAATATGGGGCAAGGAAGGGAAGTGATGGCAGAGTCTCTCTCCTTATAAGATGGAGGAATGATATTGGTTCCTACACAACTCTTATTCCAAAATTAATGCTTCGAGGATATTTAAGCTACTTTAAAAAAAAAAAATCTTCCCAAATAGTTTGCCAGATTCATGAAAAATCCACTGCTTCTTGTTAATCTCTCCAAGAAACACTTGTAATATTATTTAATAGTGTTACAGATTTAGACTAACACAGTATAACCTTAAGGTTGTAGGAAAAGCATAGAATATGTGGGATGTTATGTAACCATAAGAGTCATTATAATAAATGCATTTTTTAAAAAATATTTTATTTATTTGACAGAGAGAAACACAGCCAGAGAGGGAACACAAGCAAGGGGAGTGAGAGAGGGAGAAGCAGGCTTCCCACTGACCCGGGAGCCCGATGTGGGACTTGATCCCGGGTCTCCGGGATCATGACCTGAGCCGAAGGCAGTCGCTTAACCAACTGAGCCACCCAGGCGCCCCAATAAATGCATTTTAAATAAATTAATAAAAACAAGAAATAAATAAAAACTTTCTCAGATCTACAGAGACATGACAGGCAGGATACAGAAAAGATCATGGTCATCCAAGAAAATCAGGACCACACAGTCACAGATTACCAGAAGATAAGAAATATTCTACATCAACTGTACTATTGACATAGACTTGCATGTTTCCTTAAAAGTGTTAAAGGAGGGGCGCCTAGGTAGCTCAGTTGGTTAAGCGACTGTTTTCGGCTCAGGTCATGATCCTGGAGACCCGGGATCGAGCCCCGCATCGGGCTCCCTGCTTGGCGGGAAGCCTGCTTCTCTCCCTCTCTCACTCCCCCTGCTTGTGTTCCCTCTCTGGCTGTGTTTCTCTCTGTCAAATAAATAAAATCTTAAAAAAAAGAAATTTAAAGGATTTAGCACACAAATACCTAGCTTTTGTTTCAAAACATAAAAATCAATAAAATGTTAAAATGAAAAGTAATACACATTTGGCCATGGCAACAACAAAAATAATCAAGTCTCTGGATCTGATCAATAATAAAAACCTGTTCAATTGAAAATATATTATTTCAGGATGCCTGGGTGGCTCAGTCGGTTAAGTGTCTGCCTCCGGCTCAGGTCATGATTCCAGGGTCCTGGGACTGAACCCCACAGTGGGCTACTTGATCAGCAGGGAGTCTGCCTCTCCCTCTGCCTGCCGCTCGCCCTGCTTGTGCTCCCTCCCTCCCTCTCTCTTTCTCTATCAAATAAATAAAATATTTTCTAAAAACATAAATAAATAAATAATTTCTAGCTCAGCAAGATTAAAAAAACAAAAAAAGGACCAAGGCTCTACCATTCCATGAATTTTTTAAAAAGAAGGACGAGTTCAAAAGAACTAAGTGTGAATTTCACGAAGTAGATGTGGGAATTTCAAACTGGCTACTATGTTAATAAAGGTAAAGGAGGCAAACCAGAGCTGTCTATACACACACTTTGAGATTCTAGTTCAGGGAGACTCAGATAGGTTAAAAACTCTGCAAACACCTTCTGCCCAGGGAATATTCCAGTAACACATACAGATGCAGACTCAGACCCCCTCCTTAGTCCAAGGGCAACCCCAAAGAGGCCTTCCTGACAGAGAGAAGTAACTGAACTTCTGCAACAACAACAACAAACAGAAATATCTTCAGTTTGCATGTCGTAAACCCATCTACTTGTGGTTTTGTGAAACTTAGACACAACCTGGTAAAAATTCTAAGACAACTGAGTTGTCACAATGTGACAAGGACATTAATTCATATTGAGTCACTCTCCTAGTGCTTCCTACTAAAGACCAACAAAACCAAAATATGTCCCCCAACACATCAGAAATAATGTATTTTCTACTTAGTTCCAAGGGGGAAAAACTTTTATAACTTAAAAAAATCAAAATATGTGACAATCTGTCACTGAATTAAATTAAGTTATAGTAAAAAGTGACAAGGCATGCATAATGGCCATGGCAGCTATGTGTTCATCCTCACACAGAAAATCTATTTCTCAATGGTCAGAGTAAAGCTTTGGCTGATGGTGCTGATGGCAGGATCGGGCTTGAGAAGAACCAAAGCTATGCATAATCCAAAATCATTGGTATTTAAGTCTGGAATGAGTCTTTGAACTTAAGTTGAACTTACTTTATCCATGCTCATTTTTATAAAATGTTTGCCTTGTGTGGTTGGTTCTTTACTGAGATCTTAATAAGCAGGACACATCACCCTGGGTGCTGAAGTCAGGGAGGATCAATCACAAGCATTCCCCAATTCCATTACTGCTAACTCATGCCCCTCAAACAGAGGCAAAGGACCTGACTGGGACACTTTAGGTAACAAGGAAGTAGTAGAGACATTGTCTCTTGACTTAGAAATGGGAATAAGGCATCCTCCATATATACACTCTGTATTACCTCCCCTTAACCTAGTATTATTACAGTGTACTGTAATTGGCCATTTAGTACTTTGTATCCTTTATGAATCTGCAACATTTTTTGAAAAAAAATTTAATCTTGAAATACTTAAAAATTCACAAGAAAGTGCAAAGAAATGTACTGTCTGTGTATGTTTTCCCCAGCCCCTGTCTCTACCCTCACTGCTAAGATCTTGCAATAATTACAATATCAAAACCAGGTAAATGATATTGGTATAATGCATGGAGTTTATTCATATTTCATCTGTTGTACAGGTACTTATTTGTGTTTATGTGTGTATATGTGTATAGCTGTATGCAATCTTGTCACATGTGTAGCTCTGAGTAAATACTATCACAATCAAGACACCTAACTGTCCCTTTACAAGGCACCCGAGTGCTACTCTTTTATGTCCACACCTACTCTCTCTCTTGCCCTCTCCACTGGCAACCACTAATCTGTCCTCCAATGCTATACTTACATTATTTTGTGAGTATTGTATAAATGGAAATAAGCAATAAGGTAACCTTTTAAGGTACACTTTTTTCACTCAGCAGAATTTCCTTGAGGTTCAGCCAACTTGTTGCCTTGTCAACAGTTCATTCTTCATCACTGAGTAGTATTCCATACCATGGATACATCATAGTCTGTTTAACCATTAATGGACATTCGGTATATCCAGTTTAGTGTTATTACTAATAGAGATGTTATAAGCATTCATGTACAAGTTTCAGTGGGAAAACAGACTAAGATTTTTAAGGGGATAAATAGTGTTTGATTCATTACTATAGCTCCAATACTTTATATAACACACAGTAGGTACTCAAAAGTGTTCATTAAAGAATGATAAATAAATCACAAAATTACCTCTAAATAAAATATAAAATGAGACTCATCTTATAGGGAAAATGTAATTAGCTAGGAGGGAAAATGTCATCAAGAAGTCCTGAAAGTTGCTTTGCATACAAAGGAAACTATCCACAAAATGACAATGTGACCTACTGAATTGGAGAAGATATTTACAAATGATGTATCTGATAAGGGGTTAATAGTCAAAATCTACAAAGAACTTCTATAATGAAACACCCCAAAAATCCCCAAATATTCCAACTTAAAAATAGGCAAAGACCTGCATAGATATTTTTTCAAAGAAGACATATAAATGGCCAACAAACACATGCAAAGGTGCTCAGTATCACTTATCATCAGAGAAATGCAAATCAAAACCACAATGAGGTATCACCTCATACCTGTCAGAATGGCTAAAATCAAAAACACAAGTAACAACTAGTATTGGTGAAGAGTTAGAGAAAAAGGAACATTTGTGCACTCTTGGTAGGAATGCAAGTTGGTGCAGCCACTGTGGAAAACAGTACAGGGGTATCTCATGAAATTAAAAGTAGAATTTTCATATGATGCCATAATTCTACTACTGGGTATCTACCCACAGAAAATGAAAACACTAATCTAAAAAGATAATATGCACCCTTATGTTTCTTTCAGCATAGTTTATAATGGCCCAATTAGGAAGGCAACCCAAATTATGTCCATTGATAGATGAATGAATAAAGATGTGGTATACAGATATAATGAAATATTATTCAGCCATGAAAAAGAATGAGATTGTGCCATTTGCAACAACATGGGTGGATCTAAAGGATATAATGCCAAGTAAAACAAGTCAGATAATGACAATTACCATGTAATTTCACTTACATCTGGAATTTAAGAAACAAAACAAAGGAAAAAAAAGAAATAAAAAAACACAGAGTCAAATACAGAGAACAAACACGTGGCTGCCAGAGGGGAGGTGGGTGCAGGTTTGGGTGAAATAAATAAAGGTTATTAAGAGTACATTTATCATCATGAGCACTGAATGATGTACAAAACTGTTGAATCATTATATTGTACTCTTGAAACTAATTCTAATTATGTATCAATCAATAATTTTAATAAAATAATATAAAATTATTAAAAAGAGAGGTCCTGAAAATTGCATTCATGGATTTAAGTATACAGTATTCCAAAGGACACACACACCTTTTTCAGTTTGCTTTATTTTTTTTCTAAGATTGTATTTATTTATTTGAGAGAGAGAGAAACACAGCGAGAGAGGGAACACAAGCAGGGGGAATGAGAGGGGGAAGCAGGCTTCCGCAGAGCAGGAAACCCAATGTGGGGCTCGATCCGGGGTCTCCGGGATAATGACCTGAGCAAAAGGCAGTCGCTTAACCAACTGAGCCACCCAGGCACCCCTCAGTTTGCTTTATTTTTTTTTAATTTTTTATTTTTTAAAAGATTTTATTTATTTGACAGAGAAACACAGCCAGAGAGGGAACATAAGCAGGGAGGGTGAGAGAGGGAGAAGCAGGCTTCCCGCTGAGCAGGGAGCCCAACGTGGGACTCGATCCCGGCTCTCCGGGATCATGACCTGAGCCGAAGGCAGTCGCTTAACCAACTGAGCCACCCAGGCGCCCCTCAGTTTGCTTTAAATACTGAGTTTCTATTAAGATAGTATTTAGAATAATAAGCTACAGCTGAACTTTTTTTTGGAAACAACTGAGGATATCTTCTATTCTAGCCAAAATGGACTAAGAGAGACTATGTGTACCCTCCTTCCTAAAACAATAACAATAACGATGAAAAAAAATATTTAAAAAAAAATTTTAAGACATGGACATCAGGCAACAAAGAGGTCCCTAAAAAAAGAGAAGCCAAGGAGGTAAATCTTTTGCTTGCCCTGCTTTCAGTTTTGAGGGTTTCTTAGCAGAGGCACAGGAAGGGTAACTCAAGAGAGGCAAACTTTGAGCTGAGGAAGCAGGTCTGAAAGTATAGGAGGATAAGGTGGTGTCTATCATTCTCAGGACAGACCACCCGGCAGAGAGCTGCTGTATAGAGAAAGATCTCCTGAGACCTGCAGGGTCCCACTTGAGAATTTAGCAGAGCACTGATCTGGACAAATGTGACAGGAAACTTGCCAAGGCAGGGTATTCCGTAACTCTAAGGAGAAAATAGATCTAAACAATGATCAAGATCTGCTAACATCACAAAAAGAGAGAGAGCCAGTAGTCTTGCTCAGCCTCCTCCAAATGCATTTGGTGAAGTTGCTAATCTTACTTACCAATTAGTAGAAAAGATACGAGGCAAAAGAGCTTACTAAACAACTCCACAGGACGGCATCAACAAATACAAGCTATGGAGAGCTCTACCACCCAAATAATCCAGTTTCTTAACAAACAAGAAAAAGTAGATAGAGGGGAAACCTATAGAGTAAAAAAGAAGATAAATAACCAGTTGCAATGTATGGGTCTTATTTGTATTCTGTTTCAAATAGTAAAAGGTAATTATAAAAATTTAAGAGACAATTGGGAAATCAATATTAATTGTGATTATTGGATAATAAAAAATATTGACTTTTATATGTGGTTCATTTTAGGTGTGATTCATTTTTTCAGTTCAAAAACAAGTTGTAAGAAACCCCCTCCAAAAAAAACCAGAAAAACAAACAAGTCTTAATCTTATAAAGATATCTGCTGAAATATTAAAGAATGAAATGAAGTCATGCCTAGAACTGGCTTCCAAATAATTTGGGGTTGGGGTAGGCAGTGGAAATAGGGATATGTTGAAACAAAATTGTCCATGAGATGATAGTTGTTGAAGGTAGGCTGTAGTTGTATGAAAGTTCATTATACCATTCTCTCTAGTTATTAGTATGTTTCAAATTATCATAATAAAAATTTAGATAAGTAAATTAGGAATGCATCAATAAATGCATAAGAAATGGAGGCCATGATTCAGGACTCAGAGGTCACAGGCCATGATAAAAAACTATTTCTCAGACATGGAGACAACAGAGATGATGTTTTATGAGGACACTGAGGACCGTGATTTGTAGCATTCCCTTAATGGAAGACCATATTTTCTCCACACAGAACACTGGCTTTTTAGCAAATATACTCTTCCTTCTGAAAATAGACCTAACAGTATGCAAGTGGTTGACTCTTGATTGAAGACACAAAAAGATATCAAAGGAGACCAAAAACCTGGGTCTGCAGATGTAGTTATTATATCTTCCTGTTCTTTTAATAAAGTTAGGTTTATGAGAAGTCTAACAAAGCATATGACTGCTACCCTTCCAACAGCATCCCTGCAATACAATTCATCCAATTCAATCTTGCCATTCTTGTATTTCTTGTTTGCTCATTGTTGCAACTCCACCTTCCACATACATTTTAGTTTTTTGGTTTCGAGGTCAGGGAGATGTCTAAAAATTTTTTTCCCATTCAAATAATTCATTAGAAATAGGTTCCATCTAGAATCTAGTTGTTTTTGCAGTAGGAGGGACACTGTCAGTAGCTTGTCCAAGGTTGTGCCAGAGAAGTCTCCTCTCTCCTACCTGAATTCTACCCATTCAAAAGGATATGTCCAAAGCCAATAAATGGAGCTCCTAAAAAGATGAATATTGCATCTTCCATTTTAAAAAATTCCTCATGGACAGAAATCTATCAAAATCCTAGAGGAGAACACAGGCAGTAACTTCTTTGACATCGGCCACAGCAACTTCTTTCAAGACACGTCTCCAAAGGCAAAGGAAACAAAAGGGAAAATGAACTTTTGGGGGAATTCATCAAAATAAAAAGATTGCACTACTGGGTATTTATCCCAAAGATATAGATGTAGTGAAAAGAAGGGCCATATGTACCCCAATGTTCATAGCACCAACGGCCACAATCGCCAAACTGTGGAAAGAGCCAAGGTGCCCATCAACAGATGAATGGATAAAGAAGATGTGGTACATATATACAATGGAATACTACGCCTCCATCAGAAAGGATGAATACCCAACTTTTGTAGCAACATGGACCAGATTGGAAGAGATTATGCTGAGTGAAATGAGCCAAGCAGAGAAAGCCAAGTATCATAAGGTTTCACTTACTTGCAGTGCACAAGGGGTAATATAGAGGACAGTCGGAGAAAGAAAGGAAATGGGAAGTGGGGTAAATCAGGGAGGGAGATGAAACATGAGAGACTTTGGACTCAGAAACAAACTGAGGGTCTTGGAGGGGAGAGGGTGGGGGGATGGGAGAGCCTGGTGGTGGGTACTAAGGGCACATACTGCATGGAGTACTGGGTGTGGGACATAAACAATGAATCTTGGACTGAAAAAATTAAATTCAATTTAATTTAAAAATTCCTCATGGTCTCTAGTTCACTATCTTATAAATAAACTAGAGCCTACATTTCTTACTCAAAAAATGAGTTGATTTGCTGACTTAAAAAAAAATCAATGTAAATTTTAAATTCTCAGTATATTTTTAGCTAATAATTCTGTCTATAATATTACTGTACTAGTATTATTCTTAAAATATCATGATGCATCCTAATGTCCATTTTCACTAAAGGCCTAAAAAGGCCATGAGAGCATGGCTTTAAAATATGATATAAAATCTGGGGCGCCTGGGTTGCTCAGTTGGTTAAGCAACTGCCTTTGGCTCAGGTCATGATCCCGGAGACCTGGGATCGAGTCCCACATCGGGCTCCCTGCTCGGCAGGAAGCCTGCTTCTCCCTCTCTCACTCCCCCTGCTTGTGTTCCCTCTCTGGCTGTGTTTCTCTCTGTCAAATAAATAAAATCTTAAAAAAAAAATGATATAAAATCTGATATGTGCTTTGGAAGCAAAATTAGCTTTGGGGACTCAAGGCTAGTGAGCCATTTTTGTAGGTTGGTTACATTTTGTACTGCAAGATTAATTACAGAAATTGTAACTGAACTTTTCAAAATATTTATCATCATTTTTACAACTTTCGTTAGAGCATTTTTGTTTTTAGATGCACTCTTGCTTATAATGTCCATTTTAAAAGTTGCTACCCCAGGGTTATAAAACAAAGTTATAATATCTTCCCATCAACAGTATTAAAATTTTCATCTCTAAGAAACAGTTATAAAGAAATTCCACTGCAATGATAATTCAAATATTAAAGAGAATATAAAAAATGTTAATGTATGATAGAATATCAAATGATTAGAAATTTCTTTGTACTTTAATTTTTTTAATTATTTTTATTATGTTCACATAGCCACTATGTAATAGTGCATTACTAGTTTTTGATGTAGTGTCCAATGATTCATTAGTTACACAGAACTTCTGATAAAAGCAAAATACTTGTATATTTGCCAATTAGTCACATGTAGCCTATGTAAACTTAATTGATTTAAATTTAAATTATATTCAAAATTTAGCTTCTCTATCATACTAGCCACACTTCAAATGCTCACCAGCCACATGTGGCTACTGGTTACCATACTGGGCAGTGCAAATACAGGACAATGTCCACCATCTCATAAAGTTTGATCGAGTTATGACGGTCTTTGTTAGAGAGATCAGTACTGATGAATGGATGTGCATATATCAATTTATTTCTATCATGTCATTTTTTCCTTTACTATAGGAGGCAGAATTAAACCTAAAAAATTTAAATAGCTTTTCTGAAAAATCTATATTCTCATGTAAATATTTAAAATAGTGCCACAAACACTGCAGTGTAGATTTTCTTTTGCCTCTGCCACAAGGAGAATGGAATTTGAAATTATTCCACCTGCTCAAGATAGGGAATTATGGCATTAGCCAGTCTTCTTCCCCTTTGATTCACATTTTTGTTCTTTATAAAGATCTATTCTAACCCTGCTGCTTTCAAGTTTACCCAGCAATGGCCCAACCTTTATTCTGTGGCAAGGAATTCCTACGTAGAGGGCAGTACCTCAGGCCTCAAACTCCACACTTCTTATGTTTGTTAACTAGCGTAACAAAACTCACTTCCAAGTCAGGTCCTCCTACCAGGAAGGAGGCTCTTACACCCTTCCAAAGTACTCCAGAGTCTAACACAACTTTTCATCTCTCAATTCAGAAAGATGTACTTTGTAACATATGTAAAATGACAGAAACATGGAAAGGCATAAATAATACCACATTGTCGTGTGGGAAAGTGAAAAGCTCCTGCAGTGAGATACTGAATAGGAAGGGTCTGTCTAATGCAGCAAAAACCTGAGTGAGATCATCTTTACCATTTATGCTTAGCAAGGAGCCATGTTGCAAAGGAAAGACAGAAATATAAAAGTAACAAAGGAAATGGAAAGCATATGAAAAACTTCTAAATGGGGCTAAACCAGATACATTTAAATGCAATTCCTGAAAACCTTGATGAGCAGTAGTATGTCTGTATTTAAAAGACTAGATAAACCATATAGCTGATCCAGATAGTAAAAAAAGAAAAAAATCTATCTATAATTATATGAGCATGGAGAGTTTTAAGTATTTTCATGAAAAAGTATAAACAATAATGGTTATTTAGTATTGAAAATAATTTGACTTTAAAGGTAGAGAGTGCAAAAGACAAAAAAATAATAAAGTCCAAGTAAAGAAATACTTAATACAATGGTCCAAATATTTGTGAAGTGGATCTTTGTCCAGAATAGTATTGTTTGGAAACAATTTCTACAGATTCAATAGATTCCATGGTTCTGAAAATTAATTAGAACCTTAAAATAGCTATAGAAATTAACTACAAACTAATGAGTTTGAGGGGAAAAAAAGAAAGAACACAATATGCCAACTTTTCAACCCCCCCATTCTGCAACCAGACTTTCACATCTTAAAAATTACACTTGCTTTCAAGATTCTTTGCATCCGTAACTTCACCTTTTCACTCGCTGGCTCACTCCCCAAGAGAGTCTAAAACCAAATAAACTGCTATAAATGTTTACCAACAGACATTAATTTCCAATAAATTTTTTTCTTAATTTTTAAAATTAAAAAAGTTTTTATTACAATTAGGTCACTACTCCTGGCATAAGGCCTCTGAAGCATTGTTTCTCAGACACTAATGGGTCTTGGAAAAGTTTGAAACTCTCCATTCATTATGACTTTGAGTAGCTGTTTTGTACCTAATAATAAGAATTGATGGAGACGTTGGGACTAAACACATAATTTTATGAAATATGATGAAAACATAAGGGTTTTGTTATGACGCACATAACAATCAAGAACCTGTTTCTTTTTAGCAAGCACCTAAAAAGTACCTCCCGTATAATTATTAAATAAAAACATTCACTTATTCAGTACTCAGCTAGCTTTTAAACTCTGAATAAGAGAAGTACACAGTGAGAGAGGTACTTACATGGTTTCCTTGGATACTGGATGATGCCATTCAGGTCTATGTTTTTATCTGAAAGTGGTGCCCTGGGGAGAAATGAGGCTTGGTGAGTGGCTGTTTATACATAGTAAGTAAATAGGAACTTTGTTTATTTTATAAAGCATTTTTTTATTTTGACCCAGATTTCTTTTTCTCCTCATACCCAAACCTTGTAAACAGCAATAATATGGTAGAACAGGTACTTTGCACAACTCTTTCTAATACCACTTAGGAAATCATAATTATTAAAGCAGAAGCTCAGAATGCTTTGGCTAATTAAGCACATTACTCCTTGGGCTACTTTATATATCTTAACTACTATTTATGTCAGACATATTGATGAACACTGCCTGCCTCTCTATTTCCCTTCAAAAGAATTGTTCTCAAACTGTCAGTAAAGAAATTAATCTAAAAAATATTCACACAAGTCATCAATGTCCTTACCTTAATCAAAGAGTAAGAGAATTCTAGCTTCACCAGCTCCTAAAACATCCAGGGTTTCCACAGACATTAACTGTTATTTTAAATGTAGTAGTGGGATCTTAGATTCTCAATAGTTTAAGGGCTGCAAGCACACAATTTTGACATTTGGTCTCTCAGAACTACATGCTGTCTAATTTTGGTAGCATGATTAATCCCTCCTATGTGATAAGTTTTAACCTTCTAATATTTCTCTGGATCGAAAAGAACAAATGAGCCACAGCAAAGAACGGCAACTAACTTTGACGCTTAACACAGTTTAATAATCTGAAATGAAGTGTGTGCTGTGTTTCCATTAAAAAGTTTCCAGCCACAATTAATTGAACAAAAACTTGTCTTGTTCCAAGATTATTCTTGGAAATGTAATTTTAAAGTCTGCGTGAAATGAGGAAACTTACTTTTTTACCATATGAAAGCAATCTCATTTTTTAGGAATGATTTTTGGATAGGCTTCCAATTTGATATTTTCCATTTGAACTAGCAGCATAGGGGCTTGGCAGGGGGAGGGGAAGGAAGCAATTCTGTGTTCTTTTGCCAGCACTGACAAAGGTCTGGTTGTCAGTGATACCTTTACAGCTAAATTTACCCCAGAGTGACAGGAACAGGTGCACCTCGGCCTGCCAGACACTTGTGCACAAGGATCACGCATCTTACGGCTTGACGATCAAGGGGGGAAAGCCTGGGTCTTCATAGAAAAGGAGAAGAGACAAACGCAGCCCAAACTGGGGGGTTTCTCTTCAAAGCCAGCTGGTCTGGCTTTATTCTACAGGAATTTTTTTACCTGTCAGGGTTTGGACAACAAAGCCCTCAGCAGGTGCTGAAGGGTACAACTTCCTGGAGAAGCAGAAAGGCACTGGTGAGTTTCAATTGCCAAAATATATTTTTTAATCTTTAAAACTTGATTTTGTTATCTTGGAAGAGGCACTGCTGAGGAACCTACATTCAGAAAGCTGATGAGACCATTGGAATCAGAGCCAACTAACTCAACAGTAGGTTTGCCTGGTGTAGAAAGTAGAGCTGTTACCATTTGACAATTTTTTACATTCTAAAAAAGAGTTTTATAGGAAAGACTTAATATTTGAATGTTGGTCTCTTTCATTACTAACTCCAACATCTGAAAGATGAAGAATTAATTACATATATGATATTAGACTATTAAACACAAACATAATTTCCTCTCTTTTTTATCTAATTCTGTCATAATCTATTCTAAATAAAATTTTTAAAATAAACCAAATAAAAATGTGAAATGGTATATGCTCTTTGCAAATGTTTCATGCGCTAGCATTTTTATGTGTGCATGTGACAGGAATATGATTAGAGAGAATATGAAATTAGTTTTATTTATAATACATTTTAAAAAACATGTATTGCACAGAATATTTAACAATTAAAAGTAGCAACATTTTCTCATTACCTTACAAAGAGTTTCTTTGGAGAAAAATCTTTGGACTAAACGGCCAAGACAGTACTAAAGCATGTTTTTACGTCACTGACTTCCAAAATTAGTACATTTTTATATTTGGTATTTTTATTTTGTGAATTCCAAAGTTTAGGCAAAAATATTTTTTTTCAGAATAGGATTTTAATTAATACAAAACATGGAAAAATAAGACCACATGTCAGGATATATTTTTAAAAAGTGATTCTATTTCAAGGACTCATTCTTTTAACTATGTTTCACAGCATTTCTCTACAAATTGTTGTATTATACAAATTGAAAACATTTATTTAAGCAAGTAAGGAGCACAAAGCTAAAGACTATACATAGTAAACATACGAAACCATTTTAACAACCAAATTCCATATTCACAAGCAACATGGGCTAATGAATGTAAAAGACACACAGCATACACTGATCAAGAAAGCTATAAATTATTAGCCATAAAATCAATTTTCTGGGCTGTGGGGGGTACCACTGGTGCTTAAGAAGTGAAAGGCTCCTACCAATATAAATTACTAATATTATGAGGTAATTGTTTTGTTCTGATTATCTCATAAATAATTTTCAATCTACATGCCTAACATACATAGCTATATAGTAGGAAAATAACAGGATCTAACTTTTTTTAATGACCACTACATTTAAAACAATTATCAAATCAATGATGATACGGATAAGCCACAAATTTATAAGTGTCAGACTCTGACTTAATTGCTGTTTAAAATTATGAACTATTTGTGGTTTAAAAAATTGTCAGAAATGATCCAGCCAATGAAAAAAATCTAATATTTTAAAAACATAATTAAAAGCCAAATCTGATTTTCATTATAAATTATTACATGTAGAATATGGTTCAGAAAATTAAAGTATATTCTATTTTTTTTAAAAGGATATATTATGGTTTCAAACTGTTATTTTTGTGTGATATTCTGTTACCGTCTCTCTATTGCTTCTGGCACCTAAGTAGCCATGATCACTGTATTTTTTAGATAACTTCATCAAACTCTTAAAGAGTGATTCTGTACTGCACTTGACAATTGTTATTTATCTAGTCTCTTATACTATATTCCTAAAGAATCAGAGCACTCCCTTTTAGAAATAAGTACTGCAAACCTGAACACACACTCTTACATCAACTTTAGAATTATATTGGTGAAGTCCTTATGTACATTACTATTGGTTAGTATTATACTGTTTGTCATTAACACCGAATATAAGCCATACAAAAGCTTCTTCCAAACTATTTTTCATGACTCTTGTGAATTATTTAAGTGTGACTGAACCTGTTAGATACAATGTTAGGTACACCCCAAATATTTATAAATAACCAAAATTTGTCATTTTAACCTTGCCCTGAACTGTGGGCTTAATCTGAAATTTCATGTTTATTTCTTGTAATTACGGAGAGAAGCTTAAATTCCTAGCACAACTTGCAGCTACATTTTGTACTTTGCCATAAACCTTCAACTTCTGTGTCACAAAAATACCTATGCCAACTCCCTCAATGTATGGAAATGATTTCTTTTAATAAGCCTTAGTCAAAAATTATGTTGTTGCAATGACTCATGTGTCCTAAAATTTTAAATTAAAATAAATTTTTAAATTTTAAGCATTATTTGCAATATATCTTCATATCTCAAGAATGGCTTATTTATAGTGGAGAGAATTTAATTATCCTCCTGTTTCAGAAAGACATTTGAAAAACATTTTGTTTAGATGCACCAGGAAAATCTTGATTCTCCCAGCAACTAATTTCAATAAATTATATTGTGAATATCAATCTATTTAATTTCAGGACAATGAAGCTTCCAACTAAAATGGTTTACTTGTAAGTATTTAAAGAAACAAAAATACTTCGGTAGCTTTAAATGTATCTCCTCATTGACCAGCCACCTGACTGACAGCTGTCAACTGTCTGTGGGCCAAATGTAACCCAGTAAAGATAAAAATTACATATTACTCATCCCTGTTGATAATACCTGGTGCCAGTAAGGTTTTCAAGTAGGAATAACTAGACTATAGATATAAAGAAGTAAAAAGGGAATCATTTCCATCACCTACATCCCTCCTTTGTCATTAATTTATCTCTCCATTTCTACTTATCCCACTTCTCTTGATACCCATCTCTCACACCTACAAAGAGTTAATTTCCTAAAGGAACTTCAGATGTATGTAACAAGTGTGTGGCCATGAAAATACTGGGCAGCTAGGTAATGATGCCCACAGATTTCTTTCAATCAAATCTTCTTTTAAGCTCATGGAGTGTTTGAATTGTGGGAAAGAGTCTTTGATGCTTTCAACCACTTATTTTTAAAAAAATAGAATGGAAAGCACAAAAATAAAATTTACCCAAGGTCACCAGCATGAGGATATAGCTGTAGTCTTGGCTCTGTCCCCCAACTTCACATCCAGTGATTTTTTTTCTATTAGACTTTAGACATGTGGACAATGAAACTATAAGTAAAAGACAGCACATGGAAAATTAATGTAAGACATTCCATTGGGGAACTGTTCGCAGCCACCAAACTTAATACTTTATTGGAGAAATACAGTTTTATCAAAGCATATCAAAATGTAGCTTTAATAAAAGGGAACATAAACACATTAAAATACCTAAACTCTTTTTTAGATTCTCTTTACTATTTAATCTGATTTCCAAACTGAAAACATTTATGGTGTTTATGAAATAGCAGAAAGAAAAAATGATAAATGGCAATATAGATGTTTAGAAGATAAATGCATAAATGAAAAGTTCAGGTTGAAAAATTTTTTTGAAATATCAGAAAACAATTAAAAATACCAAATATACCAAAGCATAAGCATACATACATTACCTAAGTCCAGAATATACTTAACAGTTCACATAACTAACTCAACAACTAACTAGTGTCGTGTGTGTGTGTGTGTGTGTGTGTGCGCGTGTGTGTGCGTGTGTGTTCTAATTGTAAAACCTCTCTGGACCTCAGAAGCCTCATCAGCAAGTGTTTTCTAACAGCTCAGAAATTCTATGACTCAACAATCCTGTATTAATATAAGCATCTGGTATTTATTCAAATAATTATTAATTATATATTGCTATTATATAATTTGTTGTTACTGCTGCACATCATACTGATTCAATCAAGGTCATGAAAATATATTCAAACTAAATATTTTATTCTTCTCTGACCCTCTAGAAAAGAAATCATTTAGGAGATAACTACCATGTTCTGAATTTAAAAGGATTTATTTTAACTCTGAGCTTTGGAGCTGTATTTGCCTGTGAGAACTGTTTGCTTTAAAACCCAAACAAGCAAATGAATTTTTTAAAGGAGGGGGAGCTTAAAACATTAATATAGGATATAGGAGGAAATTGTGGATGGGATTTCTTCCCATCCAGAATAATCTTCAGTAGCTCTATGATACCATTTAGCAACTAAATTATACAAAATATATAAATTTACAAACATATTTTCTTATTCTATTACATTTAATCCAAAGCAACATTATTAATCAGCAAACCACTCAATAATATGGAATAACAGTATGTAAATCGATTGTAAGTAAAATAATCAATAAATATCCATTTCTAATAATTGTGAAAGAGGTATCATGGCAAAATGTGCCAAAAATTCAGTCATCTCCCTGCATCTCAAAGGGGTGTTAGTGAAAGTGAATGACTTGTCTCTCATCTGCCTTTGAAGGATCTTAAATGTTTTCTCGTTAGAGATGAAGAATACTGTCGGAAGATCACCAGAGTAGAAGTATGCAGCCATGAGTCGTAATCTCTATTTCACTGCTCAGTAATTTTGTGACTGGAAACAAGTCATGTAATCTCTGGAAGGATACTGAAGGGATGTGACTCTTTGCTGGGCTATGCATAAATCAGAGGAAAGGCAGTTCTAGAAGGTGTTTATCCAGTAGAAGATGTTTCTGTTGCTTCATGTGAGGTCCCAAAAGTATTCTGGATAATATCAGTGGGTTCTGGTCTCCAATGGCCTGCCCTGCCCCCTCCCTACTGCTATAAGAAGCCCACCATATTGGAGGCATTCAATTAAACTAACACCAGTTTTAGCCTGTGAGATGAGCACGGAAAACAAAATTACTTTACAATACACTGCTGACCAGCTAGCCATATTTTTCCTACTTGGGTACCCTGGTAACAAAACATGAAAGGTCTCACTTCAAAATTACATTGTCACACATAGCTTTGAACTTTTCAGTACACTTTATAAGGCTGAGTTGCGACAGACAAAAAACTTAATAGTCATTTAATGTTTTCAGTTTTATAAAATGGGACATTTTTAAAACTGGAAAAAAAAAAATATTCACCACCCTTGCTGCTGTAAGCCAGCTTGAGAACATGTTTGCTCGTGTCAGAATGATGTTGGAACAAGAAACAGGCTCATCAGAGAACCTCCTAATCTGAAGTGTTAAAAATATCTGGATCCAAGAGAGGTTAACAGCAGCAGCTGGCTACACAGAGAGGTTAAAAGGCTGGGAATATGGATCCCCTTGTCGCCTGGGATGACAATGTTGTGAAGGCCTTATATAATTGTTCAGCAGGTAGAGGTAATTATCAAGGTCATAAGAAATATATGTATTAATTGAAAGTCCTTTTAGGGAAAAACCACATTTCTCAAGTGATTGTGAATGGGTCTGGTCCTGGTTGCCTGGAATCTACACTCCCAAGCAGCTGACAGCCACTGAAGCATGAATGTGTGCACAACTCAGTTGTCACTGATGGTAGATGTCATGGGATCTGAACCCCATTTTACAGGTTTTGCTGAGATATTAGCATCCAGGAGCAGAGTTCATCCAAAAAAAGATAAGCACTGACCCTCAGACACGTAAAGATGAAGAACTGTACAGAAGTTTGAGGAAACTGGGTCGCGGTATTGCTTAATCAGTCTTCTAATCACAATGGGCAGAATATACGTGGCATGTCCTTTTTGATTATTTACAGCATGAGCCAAGACAAGCAATGGAAAGATTCATATCATTCTGGCCTCTCATTGTTACTATTTTGAAAGGAGTTCACTGAGTTAGATGTTCCATAAAACTTACGATTAGTTGAGAGCGTGGGAACAAATTATGTAGCAAATATAAGATTAAGGAATTAAAAGTCTTCACAGATCTTATGATTACCCTTACCCTAAGGCAGTGGCTTGCAAGCAAAACATACATAAGAAACACCCAAAGAGCTAGTTATAATTCAGATTCCTGAGGTTGTTGCCCAAGGGATCTAAGATGGGTCCTAAGAATCTGAGTGACCCTGAGGCCCTCTAATAAACTGTTCTCTGTGCTAGAGTGTTCAGTCCTCCCTAAAGCCTCTTCTCTTCTTCAAGAGGGTCAGTTCTCTTGCTCTGCAGTAGCAAGAAAACCAGCACCCCGTGATCTCAGGCCCTAGGAGACTAAAGGAAGCCTATGGATACAGCTACAGAACTTCTATGTCCATTTTTATTTATTATCAGATATACTTGCACTTAGTTTGCTTATTTTAATTATATCTAAGTAGATTGACAAATGGTAAGGTTCACCCAACACTAGAGATAAGCCAAAAATCGTTCTCAAGTTCTACTTGAGTTTCAGGCACTAAATAAAACAGCTTTGAATATGAACAATGGCTTGAATTGACTCTTCAGAAAATTCATTAAAAAATACCACAAAGAGTGTTTGTTATGAGAGGTATATATGCAAATACATTGAAGTTTTAGAATACTCAATTGGTCATCACTGACCCAGGGAGTTTAGAAGGTTATGTTCCAGCAATAACGTAGGGGAAACCACAGGGTTTCTTCTCCTGTACGTGAGTTGTTTTGTGGACATGGGCTGCCCAGACAAGAGTCTCCCAGCTACAAAAGGGTGAAGTGAGAATGTGTGGAACAGTGTAGACGGATGAACATAAATCCTTCAAAGTAGATAAACAACACAAGCACATGCCTTTTTCGTTGTGAGTTAATCATCATCGTAATCAGAGTAATTATAGTGATTAATAACAAAAAAAATCATAGAAATTCTTCTATGACCCTATTATCTGTAGCACACATCAATTGTTTAGAAATAAGCTCCCTTGTTAGCAGTATTTTATTTTGAAGTGATTCAAATAAATAGAAAATTATTAATATCTTATGGTTTTGAAATAGAAAATGTAAAACTTTCCAAAGCATGAAAAAAATCTAATTGTTAATAACCAGTGTGTGTGTGTGTGTGTGTGTGTGTGTTTAAGGTTGTACCAGCTTTATAACTGAAAATAAAAAGTTTACAACCAAAAGTGAAAAGATGAAGCAAAAAAGATGAGGAAGAAAGAAGGAAAAAGGGGAGGAAATGGAAAAGACAGGATTAAATCTATTGATTAGCTATGTCACTATTGCTAAAGGGATCAAAAGGCATAAGGAAAATTGTAGAATGTTTCTTACTTACCCTTCTTTAAGTAACATTCAAAATCTTTTACTTAGAATCATATTTCTTCATCTCTGAATTTCTTCAGAATATATTATAAAGTAGACTGCATTTGATACAGATGCTCCATATTTATAGGTTTAATGCCATACTAAGTTGGTAAGTATTTGATTCACGGGCCCCATCTTTGCACACAGGAAGATGCTCTGTCTGTGATTTCACAGAGGTAATAAAGGGAGGAATGCATTTTTCCCTCCAACCTTGAACCTCTCTCCAACCCTCCCAAATTGTAACTTTCATCCAGGAAGCAATACACATGCTTGTCATAGGGCTCTTTTATCCCCTTCAAGACATTTCTGGAGAAATAATCACTACTTACAATTCTGATGGCTTTTAGAGATAGAAGGGAGTTCACACAGAGTGAGACCAAGTGATAACATGGTAGCTATGACACGAGGGACATGAAGCAACTGTGTGCCTCCTATGCAAGATGGGAATAGAAAAAGAGACTGGAACAACAGGTACTAAAGTGTTATTATTTTTTAAAAAATAAGTAGACAAATTTTCAAGGAGCATCATGATACCTGGCTGATAGAGAATTCATCTTCTAATCACAACCTCTTCAAAAATAATAAAGTTTCTTCTTCAAGTAAGAGCCAGGTTTCCTTCTTACTGGCAACCAGAGCTCACTTAGGTGTCAGCCAAGTGGGAGGGACCTGAGACAAGCTGAAAATCTCCCTGAAGCATCTCCCAATCAACAAAGCAGGGAATTTATGGAAGTTGTGTAATCACAGATACTCCTTTGGAGTATGAACTTTCAGAAAACTTCTGAAGAGAAGTTCATTTAAACGAGTAACACATTGATACTGCATCAGGAAGTAAACTGTTGGAGTGGCGGGCTCCTCTGATAGAACATAGTCCAAGAGAATTCTGAAACATAGAGTGCTGAGGAATGAAAGGACCTTGTGGGTCACATCAGTGAAAGGCTGTGAGGAGACAGAGACACTCAATAAAGAGCTATTATTGATTTTAAAAATTGCTGCTGGGTGAGTGGAGCATGCCAGAGTAAAAGAAGGACAAGCTGAAGGTGAGTCTAGGGAGGCTGGTGATATAAAGGCAAGCTTTAGCAACCTTACAATTTTCCCTATACCACACAGATAGTATTGATTTAAAAAGACTTAAAAACTCAGATTTAATAAAAAGCCACTAATTCTGTATATTTATGTGACAGTTCCTTAAATTTAAGTGTAAGATTATGTAATCAATAAGCAATTTAGAAGATGCCTAGCATGACCAAAAAATAATATCTTGGAGGCTTATTCTGAGCAAATGGATATATAATTACTTTCATAAGTCTGATAAAATAAAATATCTGATAAAATAAAATATGAACACACAAAAAAATGTTTCTCTGAAAACAATATGGAACATTGACAAGGATAATATAAGTTGGCTACCCCAGAATGTAAGACACTTGGTGTAATATAGATTGGTTTAATCAACATATTATCCTAAATATTTTATACTTACTTCAAATATAAAAAGCCATATTATGAAATAAAAAGTGCTTTGAAGCATGAAAACTGATAGAAAAGGAAACAACTTCTGGGGTGCCTGGGTGGCTCAGTTGTTAAACATCTGCCTTGAGCTCAGGTCATGATCATGGGATCCCAGGATCCAACCCAGCATAGGGCTCCCTGCTGGGTGGGAAGCCTGCTTCTCCTCTCCCACTCCCCCTGCTCGTGTTCCCTCTCTAGCTATATTTCTCTCTGTCAAATAAATAAATAAAATATTTTAAAAAAAAAAGAAAGAAAGAAAGAAAGAAAGAAAAGAAAACAACTTCTAAAATATTGTTAGATAAATGAGACATTGAGGTATTTTCCAGGAGCATGTGGTAATCCTTGAAAGTAAAATAGTATAATGCTAGCTAACATTTACTGAGCATTTTCTACATGCCAGGCACTAGGTGACTGGAGAAGTACAATCTCAGGTCCTCCTCTCAGGAAAACTGTTATCCTGTGTAGGTCCTGCCACATGCTCTATTTTATAACAAGGGCATTTTAAAAATTAAGATCAAATGGTTATTAAGTCTGAGCCTGGATTCTAATCCAGCGTCTCTGATTTACCCTTCCCTGTCCCTTATACGTTCCCTGCAAACGTATTTCCCATGATATTCACATATGATATGTAATTTCTAATTGATGAAACTAACTTTTTAAAAATTTTATGATGTTACTTGCCAAAATGTCTCCTTAATGGCTACATGTTCATATCAGGAATACCCTTGAAATTCCCCCTTTTGTATCTGCAATTAGTGTCAATTTATGAGCCAGATATCAAATAATCTGCTGCTTTATAATCACATCATAGTTCCCATCCAGCACCTTGTTCACTACATTTGATTTGGATTTAGTTTCACCAACAAATTCATCGTTAATGGTAATGATTTGCCAACAATCAGTTAAGACTGAATAGTAGGGGAGCCTGAGTGGCTCAGTTGGTTGAGCGACTGCCTTCGGCTCAGATCAGGATCCCCGAGACCTGGGATCGAGTCCCACATCGGACTTCCTGCTCGGCGGGAGGCCTGCTTCTCCCTCTCTCACTCCCCCTCCTTGTGTGTTCCCTCCCTGGCTGTGTTTCTCTCTGTCAAATAAGGAAAAAAAAAAAAAAAAAAGACTGAATAGTAAATTCATAAGGAGATTTCTACAGAGAGCTATGCAAAGACATTATTACTGAAATAAGCAAATAACCTCCTAAGCTGTCTACGGTGAAGAGGATGACATATGTTGAGACATGTATTTCTAAAATATTTTCTGCTGGGGGGAAAAATATCGATTTTATCACCTACTGATCTCATCATCCCTATAAGTGAGCAAAGGTTATGAGTCTAAGGAAGCAATACAACATCACAGCTAAGGGCATCACTTAAAAAAAAAGAAAGAAAGACAAAAGAACAAATCTAGCTTCATGTCCTTTGTCTGGCACCTATGGGCTATTAGACCCTGGTCAGGTAATGTCACCCCTCTAAGCCTTAGTTTTCAAAATCTGCAAAATGAAGAAAATTATAGTTCCTGTCTGAAAGATTGTTCTTTGGATAAAAAGAAAAAAGTTTATAAAGCAGTTAATACAATTAAATTAATTAAAGCAGTTAATACAAGACCAACAGTGAGTGCCTATTAAATTTTACACACTTTCAATTTATTTATTTCAACTTTCATTCTAATAAGGTAGTATTATTTTTGCACATATACTACAAATATGTTTGTATTACAAATATGAATACTATTTACACAGAAATATCTAACTACAAATTTAGTAAAAGAAAAAAAATCATCTATAGAAAATCAAACCTCCTTGGCTTTGGTTTTTGACTAAGTAAACTAGTATATACTAATAAATCAAACCAGTTTTAATGCCTGACTTAAATTAAAAAGTTTTACTATATTTTACTCTTAATTCTCACCATATTCCAAACCAACTTAAAGAAAATCAATTCTCTCTTTTCCAGGTAAATTAGCATATAATTACATATCACATTTTCAAATTTAGTATGTACGGGAAACATATAAATCTATGCATGATCTTGCCTTCCTGAAAAAATAAAATTTGTATTATTTTCCTTGGTTTATAATTTTAGCTTATAAATGAAATATTTAGAAGTAATTTTGTAAGTTCTCAACTAGGTAAAATACCATCATTTCGAAAATTACCTAGAGAGATAAAGAAAATAAGGTACATTTTGCTGTGTGGTAGCTTTATTCTCTCCTTTCTAGATTTGTCTTATTTTGATGTTCTTAATGAAGAGAGATAGCAGGAATAGGAATATCAGATACAAATTGTTTGTTAACACTTTCTGAGTCCATTTTTTCCTGTAATACATATTTACACAAATTGAAATCAATAGAAATCACACACATCCCAAGTGGGAGTTTATTAAAACCAAAAATGCAAAATGTCTATGGCTTCTGTTTTGCAAGAAGAAGCAAACAGTCCCCTAGACATGGTTGTAATGTTGCTCATGCAACCAACAGAGAATGTTTAGGTCCCTCTTGAATAGAATGCTCCATTAGGCATTCCATGGGCTCCCCCTTCCCGGCAGGCCTTGGCCCAGCCCCGTTGCCATAGATGGCCATCAGACATTTGAAATGACATCAGGAGATAATCTGAGCAGGCTCTGCCCTAAAGAATTCAGGCTAGCAGGAGACTGAAGATATCAATGTCTTCTTGGCTGACAACAGCATTCCAAAGGTCAACCAGGGTGAAAGAGGATGGACTTGGAGTTTCCAGTGCCTTTTCAACAACCAAGCAGCTAACAAGTATAAAGAAGCATCCCCCAAGACCAAAAAAATAATAAATTAAAACAATGAAAGTCTGGAAGTTTACTAGAGGCACCATGCCTGTGAAAGGGAAATAAGACAATTTACATCCTTTTGGTCAGGGAATTTTAGGATTGAAAAGATCACCACCTCTTAAAAATAAAACAAACAGTTCTCGTCCTGAACCAATTCCCACCCCTCTGACAATCTACTTTTCTGCTGTGTCAGCCCCTGTATGGGTGAGTATGGAACTTAATGGTGTAAAAGTAGAAATTCTTTGCAAAAGAATAAGAATGTCTTTTACTACAGTTTACCAATTTCCCAGCCCTGTGCTTTATGTTGGGTGGCTCATTTAATCCCCATAACAAAGTTTTAAGAGTAGCACTTTATGTCCCATATTTTAAAGACGAGAAAATTGCGGCAAAGGAAGGTTCCATAACTTGTCATTGATACTATCTTCATCGGATTTGGAAAAGATTATGCTTTATTAACAATTCACACCTTATACAACACTTTTCCTCCCTGACCTTAAGAGTGCTTTTTAGTTCTTACTTTAAAAGGATAATTCCATTTCCTCCGATTCTTTTAAGTATAAATAAGAACGATGTTATCTCAACCAGTCTCTTTAAGAAGACATGATTTGAATCTATGAAGCTACCAATAATAAATTTTTAGTTTGGGAGACAGTGTTCCTACACACCGTATTCTTTACTAGAATTTCTTCGTAGAAGAAAGCTTACAAGTATTTTCTCTTGTCTAAGTGTACTCCCGTCAAAAATACTCTGTCAGATCACCTTTCTGTAGGGTTAATTTGCCTAGCCAATCTCAGGCAAGGTGCGCTGGTCTGGCACAAACTGTAGTAGAGAGATCCTGCTTGGTGACCTTAAGTTCTTTCTAAATTTATGGCATGATTTAGGGGTGCATCTGTTAATTTCTCTGGCCCCATTTGTCTCCCTTGTAAAAAATTAGGTGCTTGTGTTAAATGTTCCCTAAGACCTCTTTGAGCAAGAAGATACAGAAATTCTGACTTAAAAACTTTCCACACTAGTGCCAGCAAATGCAAATGCCAAGAGTGTCCTAAAATTTGGCTGGTATCATAAGGCAGATTCTTTCTTTCTTCTTTTTTTTTTAACCAAGCATTCATTTAAAACTCTAGAGCAGCACATTCCAATAGAACTTTATGCAATGATGGCGATGTTCAACATCTCGCAGTCAAATAAGGTAGCCACTAGCCGCCTGTGGCTATTGAGCGCTTGAAATGTGGCCGGTACAACTGGAGAACTGAATTTTGAATTTTATGTCATTCTAATAAGCTTAAACTTAAAAGAGCTGCATGACGCTAGCGGCTCCCATATTGGTGGCAGTTTATAGCTTCAAGAGCACAATATAAACACTTTACACCTTTGATTTATTCAGCCGAGTACTTTACAACGTCTTTGGAACATTGATCTTTCTACCACTCTTGGAGCCCTTGGTACAGCTCCACAGACAGATCAAAGAACAGCCCAGGCATTTGCATTGCGTGATGGCATTTTTGCAAGAGACCCGGTATTGTTCTCAGGTGCCAACAAATAAACGGGATGGAAAGAGAAAGGAAGTTTGGGGGGTTTTGTGTCTTTTCTCCCCGTCTCCCACTTGCCATGTAGCTTGGGGCCTTTCCCTAGCCAAGACGCGCACCTATCCACAAAGGCGGCTTAACTACCAGACGCAGCAGTTAGCTGTTAGTTTTTGCTGCTGCTGTTGTTGTTGTTGTTGTTGTTGTTCTTAATAATCGTGTAGACAATGAGAGATTGGGCTGTAAAATACAGCTCCAAGATCGCGTCCTTTCCTATTGGTCTGTCAGGTAAAAAACAGGGCTGACTGGCGGGACAGGGCGGCGGCCAGACCAGCGCCCAGCACTCTTTCTCCCCCAGGCGCGCAAACCGTTCAGAGTCCCGGCGGCCGCCAGGGCCTCCGGACGCCGACCGCGTGCCAGCGCTTTGTGCACCGTGCGTAAGTGCGTTCACTGGGCGCCTCGCACCGAGCTCATCCCCAGCCCTCTGGGGTCATCGTTCGCCAACCCAGGGGAAATATCCCCAAGATCCCCAAACCAGACGAGCAGGGCAACTCCCCGACATCGCCACCGAGCGTTTCCAGGGCCCACCCACCACCGTTGCGCCCTCCTCCCATTCTCCACAACCCGCACGCGGCCTCTTCGCCAAACCACCAGCCGCTTTCCCCCGAGCCGTGACATCCCCCTCAAGACGCAACCCGGCACACTCCCCGCCAAGACAGCCCGCCCCCCTCCGCGCACCCAGGCCCACAGGCCCCTGGAGGGCCCGGAGCCCGCCTCCTCCTCGCCCGTGGCGCACGCACGTGGCGCACTCACCCCCTACTAGCTGCCTCCGAGCTCTAGAAACGCTCCCGGGAGGGAGCCCCCGCCCCCTCGGCTCCGTCCGCTCTGAGGAAAGTGGGTGGGGGGAAGCCGAGACGGGCTGAGAAGGAGTAGGTAGGTCGGTCCGCTCTGAAAAAAGTGGGTGGGGGGAAGTGGCGATGGGCAGAGAAAGGAGTATATAGGTGGAGAGCCGTGTTGGAGGGGACGACCGGCAATAATTGGATGGCGTTGCGGCTGTTGCGCCTCTGTGAACGCCCAGCCAGCGCGGATTCACTTTCCACACAAATCACCCGGAGGGATTGTTGCTGCCTGCAATCAATAACTCAGCGGAGTAAGCTGCTGAAACCAGAGGCGTCCCCTGTCTGGGTCTCTTAAGGGGCCGTCCGAACTGAATTCCAGCCCTCGGCTTCCCAGACAAAGCAGTGGGCACCAAAACGCAGGACGAGATTTTTAACCCCCACCCCCAACCGGGTCCCTGGTAAAGATCTTTTAAAAATTAAAGGGCACACACAGAGAGAGGTATCTAGAAAAACAACAACAACAACAACAACAACAACAAAAAACACACACAGTTAAAAGGGGAAGTATAACAATCCATTCTTTGAATTGAAGGTTTCTGTGATATTTCGAGAAATGGGATAGAATCAATGTTCCAATGAACATTTAACGATTTTGTAAGTGAAGGTAAAGTCCATTAAATTTAGCCATGCATGTGGATACTTTTTAATCAGCCACACATTTGCAAGGAAATTACTCATCTAGCCTTATTTGGGCATACTGATCCAGGAAAAGGAAGAAATGTATCATAATTTGTAGTGGCATTGTTAAAAGCCTTAGCATGTCTTTCAGACATTATTCCATGAAGACTGCATTTTTGTAAGGTGAAAAGGCCCTGGGAGATGTGTATTATGATTCCCACTTAGCTGACTGCAAAACCAAGCCGAGCTGGGAGAAAGGGTATTCACCAGGTCACCAGATACTCACTACCAGTCATGAGGTTGAGACTAACTCACTGTAGGCCTGAGCCTAAAAGACTAAGCTCAGCTAACACCCCTAAAGTAAAAGTGGCCAAAATTCATTTCTCCTTGCCTGAAGCAATTTAAAAATAAAAATAAATCTTAGGAATGTCAACCCAAATATAGAGGCTTTATAAATCTTAATGCGTCTTCACTATGAAAAGTCTTCTTGCTAAAACAAATGGGTAACTGGATGTTGACCATCCTGGTCTGATATGTCTCAAGGTTGGGAGAAGTAGACTCATTCTGAAGCCAGGGAAAAGTTCATTTGCGCGCTTGAAGTCATAGAAAGCTAGTTTCAAACAGAGATTAGAACACAGGAGCATTTGTGCTCAGTATCACCCAACGTTGCTGGGAAGCATAAGGTATTATTGGTAATAGAATTCATAAAGGGTACTGAATCTATACCACTAATCCTCAAGTATTTAAAACTGGCCTTTAGGCAACATGCACAATAAGCTCTTTCAGCAACTTCAGTTGAAGCTTCATTATTCTTACTTGAGAAATTTTGTTAGCTTGGGATATAGTAGATTTGACTTTCGCCTTTGTAATTCTTAATCAGATACAAAATTAAAGGTACAAAAAACAAGATAAATATAGGCTCTTTAGATATGAGATAAAGGATATGATTAAACCTTGGCTTGGAATAACAAATCCTTTGCATATTGCAGATTCTCAATCACAAGCAGTCCATATGGTGTATACTGTGCATAGGCTAAAGCTGTACCTAAAGAATTTTTGAAATTTAGATATTTGGCACTATTTATATTAAAGGCTCTAAGTATTTTCACAATTAATATCATTTTAATTATTTTGTATTTAAGACATTCATTTGTTTTTAAATCACAATACTGATGTTACTTCAGAATAGAAGTTTTAGAAATAAATTTATTTGAATGTACTTTAATATCAGCTTTCTTAAAAAAAAAAGTTTTTAACTGTTACCTTGTTGTACTTACACATTTTAAGGTGCCAAAGAAGAGTTGCAAACTGTGAAGTAACTTCTATGAAGAGATGAAGTAAAGAATGGAAGGCAAATGACTGTATATGTATGTGGTAAGTGCTTAACATTTGTTATATCATTTACCACCAAGCTAATTCATCAAGGGAAAACTGCCAAACTCCTTGTCATTAGGTATCTATAATGTAGACACATAAAAGTGATAAAGTGTGATGTGACCATTATATGCTTTGTATTAAAAGCAATAACATGCCATTTTGCTTAAAGCGCACATGTCACCTTGCAGGGCCTACCTTTGCAAGTGTCTTTTAGAATTAATCCATTTCAGGGGAAGTTATATATGTCATTGCTACTCTAATTATAAAAAGATAACATATTTAATGCTATTGGAATTTGTATCTTACTACTTTTTATATTTTTCTGAACTTCTATGTTCATTGATTTTGTTTGTGTTGAAAGTATTCTGGCTGAAGAACAAATACTATACAGTTGAATAATCTAGAGGGGTAGATTAATCTATAGTCTCTCTTCATTTTAGGGTGGGTTACTGTGGCAACCGCCCCAGCTTACTTTAAAATAATTTTTTAAAGCTCACTTCAAGAGCTACACCCAGCGTGGGCCAAGCTTAAAAGCAGGCATACCCAGTGAACAGGGTTTTAGTAGACTGCTGATTTAATGTAGGGAAGTAGTAAAGGGAGGAGGGTGGAGTAAGACAGTACACAACCTTGAACAGAAATTAGAAATTAGCTTTCCTTAGATTCAAGTCTTAAGGATTATGCCCTCTGTAACTTCTTTGCTACTTAAATTAAATATATTGCTAAACAATTCTTTTTTGGGGGGAACAAGTAAATATTTATTGTGACAATTATTTAATGAAGGAAATATTTGGTGATTGGGGGGAAAAGTTTATTTAAATAGTACATCAATCCCAGACATCATTTTCTCTTAGCCAATTTGTCACCTTTTACTTAACATGATAGGTCACTAGTGTCCAACTGGCTTAAAGTGTATGAGAATTTTCTACTTTCCAATCATATAACTGGAATAGATGGGAGAATTCACATAACTCACTTAATAAATAAGAAAACCAAAGCCCTGAAAAGATGCACTCAGTAGTTAGGCACAAATCTTGAACCAGAGAATATAGGCCTCCTAACATCTAGTATAAGCTCCTCCCTACACCAAAAAACATGATATAGCCAAGTACCATTAGGTGGTAAAGATCAGGATGATTTTGGTTTAAAAAAAAAAAATCCGGAGTATTTGAAGAGTACAAAGTACATTTTGTTTTAACCACTTTGTGAACTACCGATGAATAATTTTGAATCTCGGTGACTTTCTATTGTATATTTCTGTTCAACCTCTTCTGTTCTGCTTCAAATATGAAGGCTCATGGGAAGGAAACTAATGCTAATATTAACTTAGGTCACACATAATTAAGAAGCTAAATCTGCTGAGAGGAATATCTTATATTTTAAAAGACCAACTGTGATACATTCCAGATCCAAATTATTTCCAAGTATGCACAGTGTAGGGTTATACATATTTTTAAATGCCTGTACTACCACTGATAATTATGGGTTTGTTATGATGTTTATTATTAAATAATGACTTAGGATGTTAAAACGTAAAATTATTTTTGAAGGAATACTATCTAAAACTGAAGTGTACTTTGGTAAATGGAAATAATCTATAATCCATCAAAAATAGTATGATTGAAAGTCATGTAACACCTATGTCTATTTGCTCATATAAAATAGGCTTTTACAATTCATTACATTAATTTCAGGCATTATGGCAATAAACTTAGATGTTCCTACAAATGTTTTGCTTTGACAAGGCATTGGTGAATCTAGAAAAAATTAATTCCATTTTTATCACCGTATATAGACATATCTTAGTATTCAAAATGACTATGCACCTTTAAATTTTTGGATTCTTTTTTTAGAAGTTGTACCTTAAATGAAGACCTGATACGAACTATCTCTGCCATATTATTAAAAGGAATTCATGGTAATAGCAAACTCACCAGATGAAAAACAAGCAAATAAATATACTGTGGCTACTAATCTGCAAGAAATACTATTTCAGATGGATTTTGCTTTGTGACAGTTTGCCACGCTCTCCTATAATAAAAACAAGAGATTCATCTTAGCTGTGCTGATAGTTACAATGGTGATGAGCCAGAAGCCCGAAGATTGTTCAGATCTGGTTGTACTTGCCTGTAAAATCAGCCTTCTCCTTTCAAGTGAAGCCTTGGGGCAGACACCTAAATGTTGAGCCCACTCTTCTGAGAAAAGCTACTCACATCAAATAGACCCTACAATGAAGCAGGAGGCTTTTGAATCACACTGTCCTCACACATTAAAATAGTCTGGAGGTATGGTGTAGAACTTCACAGGAAATGCAACTAGTCATTGGGTTAAACACACAGTGCTGAAAGGATTTTAAGTGAGGAAATATCTTTAATTAGCTAGATATTTCAGTATACTCCTATTGTCTACTCCTGTGCGTTCAATGCTTTTTTATTTCCCGAATGTATTTTCCCTTCTTCCTTTCACAATATTAAATTTTTTTAATTTGGTTTAAACAATTTATATGATCTATAGTTTCACTGGCATGCAATCTTGTCTTTTCACGGTTTGTGTACTTGTCCATATATTTTGTCTTTGGCTTTATTGGGTGTGATGTAATTGGCTAGAGAGGGAAGGTGCCCAACCCCTAGTAGCCTTTCTTAAATCTTGAATATTAACCTTTTTTTTTTTTTTTCTGGTCAGGTCAAGTGTTTACTGGGCTTAAACCTTAACATAAGTATCTTCCTTATCAGTCTCTATTTATGCTTCCTGTGCAGCTGAAACTCTTCAGGATAAGTGAAGTCATCAGCTATCGGATAGGGAAGCCTAATGCATTTGGGAAGTTGGTTTGGTTTACATGTTAATGCTCTGGATAAAATCCAGTAAGGTGTGGAAGAGATAGAAGTAGGAGAAGGGAGGGGGAAATCTCGGAGGAAACTGCCGCCTCGGTAAATATTTCCAAACTGATTTTAGAAAGTTCATGGCCCCGCGATGAAGTCGAGATTTCAGGAATCGGTGGTTATTTTATTATTTTGTACATTACTAACACATAAGAAGTATTTCGGCACGCTTTCTGGCCCTCCAGCCTTTCTGGACCGAAAACCGCGTATTCTGGGCGTGCAGGAAAAGCGCGCTGGAATCGAGTGCTGCAGACATCCTGGACGGTGGCTTTTACGTGTGAGTAGCAGGAGCGCACGAACCGGTGGAAGAAAGAAGTGGTTAACGCGTCTCCAAACCCGGGAAAAGTCACAAGAGCAACTATTAGGGTCGCGCTCCTATTGGTCAGAGGAAAGATCCCGACTTTAGAAGGACTTTCCTGCTGGCTGGCTCGCAGAGTCCCCGGGGAGCGAGCGCGCCGCAGCCAGAGATGGTTCTCCGAGCGTTCTCAGCCGTTGCGTGGGGAGAGCAGGGAGCCGCCGCTCGTGATGTTGTCTTCATTTCGTGCAATAAAGAATTGTCATTAGGTTTGCGTATGGCATGTGCCATTACCCCACCGTAAAACTAAAATTAGCAAAATGTCAGGAATGGAAAGATTGATTCACCAAGATGCAATTATCATTTAAAAGTGCTTGATTGAGGTACTGATGTTCAGTGATTTATTCTGCATACCATATACATAATTAAAGTAGTGTAGTGGAGTAATTTATCAATCTAGTTGAGACTGGAGGGGTGAGGAGGGAACTGCTGTATGTTTGTTTTATTAAAATGCTCCGAGGTCTAGTCCCGCCCCCCTTTTGCGAGAGTGAAACTGATGATTTCTCTAGCTCGCGAGGAGAGAGTCAACGGTTTGGGATTGTGAGGGAGAGACTGAGAGGAAAAGGCAGCGCGAGGCGGAGGCAAAGGCAAGGGCAAGGACAAAATAAAGGGGGAGAAGGCGGCAAGAGGCACTTCTTAGGACGTGCCGCTTAGAACCTCAAGCCCGTCTGCTCCGTTTTCCCTGCCACCCTCGCCTCCCTTCTCAATATCCTTCCACCACTCCCCCCGCCCCCCCTCCTTTTTTACGCGATGTTTCAAAGGCTGCGAGCGGCTCTCCTTTTCCCATTCGTCTTCTGTCACTTCCTTCCTGGACGCAGTTTTCTGGACGAGTCTGGTTACTTTTAATCTGGCCGGCAGCTGAGAGCTACTTTCTCCTCCTCCTCCTCTTCCTCCTCCTCCTCTTCCTCCTTCTTTTCCTCCTCCTCTTCCTCCTCCTCCTTCGCCGCCTCCTCTTCTTCCAAGCGGCCTCGGCGCGCGCGAATGCGCGTCCCCGCGCGCGCCTCCCCCGCGCGCGCACACACTTCGTCTCCAGCTCTCTGCTCGTTCTGCTCACAGTCACAGACACTTGAGCACACGCGTACACCCAGACATCTTCAGGCTGCTATTGGATTGACTTTGAAGGTTCTGTGTGGGTCGCCGTGGCTGCATGTTTGAATCAGGTGGAAAAACACTTCAACGCTGGACGAAGTAAAGATTATTGTTATAGATATATTTTCTCTCTCTCTCTCTCTTAAGAAAGGAAAATATCCCAAGGACTAATCTGATCGGGTCTTCCTTCATGTAAGTACCTCTGACATTTCTCGAGGAAATAGAAGTAGCCTGGGTATTGTCTCTGAAATTTGCATCAATATATTCCACTGCACTGGGTCTATTCCTGTGCCTTTTTGAAGGCTGAAGTTGAGGTTTGTTGTGCATTCTTTTTTTTTTTTTAGATTTTGTGATTTCCTGGTCTGTTGCTAAAAGTAACTTTTTAGTTAGTCTTATCCATTTGCCATCAGTTATTGAAATCACTCCTGACTCGTTCTTGTCACACCAGTGTATTTAAAGTTTCATGAAGTTACTTCACGTCATTAGCATGTTTGATATGGTGGAGTGTGTGGAGCCTGGTGGATTTTAATATTTCACAGAATGTTCTGTGACCTTGAAGTACATGCTTTAAGATTTAGCTGCTAGTTTATTGTGGAAAGATGCTCCTGTGAGTCCCCCAAAGACTGTGCTTTGCTTCGGGTTATGCTTCTGAGCCACTAATTCTTGGGATTAGTTTGAGCTAAAGCATGGCTGTCTGTCAGAGTATACCTTTGTGCATCTTCTTCCCCTACGAAAGCACTGGCTTGATAGAGGGCTTCTCAGTTGCTGTGGACAAGAAGTAATATCCTGGCCTTGGTAGTCTACATTTCACAATCCGTGCTGGGGTTCAGTATATGCATTGCTGTTCAGGTCAAGTGAAATTCATAGCTATTTAAAAAGTAACAAGGTTAAGTCACTTTAATTGCCTTCTCTTTAGACTTTGGATGAAAGTTACCAAACTCAGTGACAAAGTTTGAAACAAAGGCAGTATATATATATAGATATAACACACTGTTTATTGTATTATTAAATATTATGCAAGGTTTTAAATTTAATACTGTTATCTTCTTCCCAGAATATGGCTGTTAATTCTTAAGGGACATTTTATATCTGAAACATTTTCAACTATTCTAGGTCCAGTAGTTATCATTTTTTTGAAAAAGCTCTTTTCTTCACTATGTAGGAATGTGTGTCTTTTGTATAAAATACCTTTATATGTAAATGCTGACAGTATAATTGGTAGAATCAGGCTCTCTGCCAGTTCTTTAACTGGTCCTGGGTGGAGAATTGCTTTGACACAAAGTGCGTTTTACTATTGTTAATCTGATACTAACTCTAATAGTCACTGTCTTGTGAAATGGTTAGTGGCTGTATATATTTTCTAAGTGCTATAAAGGAACTCCAGCCACTTCATTATATCAGTCCAAAAAAGTGACCAGCCTCTTTTTCACTGGCACCTTGCAGTGGGATTGTGGTTGCAGAGTAAAGATGTTTATATAGAGTATAATAACTCCAATCCCTATAGACTTGGAAAGACATAGAAATGTTACCACCTGTGAACCCCGTTTAACCTCTGTATTGCATACTAAATTTAGCTTTAAATAGATTAACAGTCTCTAATTCTCTAATTTGAAATTAAAACATCTTGCCTCACTTTTAAAATAATATCAGTTTTAGCTAGTCTTTGAAAATGCTCAGTCTGTACCAGTCTGGCACAAGCAGTATTTTTGTTTTTCCATCAGTTTTAGTTAAATATAATGCAGTTAATAAACTATATTTTGTCTCCCATGTGTGCATGAAATTATTATTAAAAGAAGTAGTTCTAAAGCAAGAGGATTCAGAACTTGACAGGTAAAATGAGATATGCCTATCTAATAGCCCATCTCAAGAAGAAAAATAAATCTCTAAAATCAAGAATCTCTTTCTATTTGTTGGAAAATACATTTGGGTATATAGTAGACTACCAACTCAATTTTAAAAGTTTTCATCAAAGCACACTTTAAACTTAATGTTTAAAAATATGATTCCCAGTCATGTTAAGAAGACAATAGTTGGCAGTTATCTTTGCTTCAAGTTTTACTAAACTTTATAAAAATTTATTGTTACTTGCTAATGCAATTCACAAAGCTTTGGAATATTTGTGACGTATTTTTCAGATTTCTTACAAAAAACAGTATTTTCCTTCACTCATTATGTGATTTACATTCTGATTTCTTGTATCCATGTCAAAGACAATATTAAAGACCTAACTATTATAAAATATTAATTTGTTTCTTAGGTTTAAATAACAATGAGTACTTTATATTAAAAAGTCAATTTGCTACCTTTTCAGAGCTGTTCATACTTTAAAAGCATATAACTACATATATTATTAACTTTTCAAAATAGAAACATGTAACATTAAATACATGAAATTTAAATAACAAGGGCTTCACTGCTCCTTGACTCTTTTCTTCTTTATAAACATACTCAGTTTTCAAAAATTGGTGGAAATAGTTTATTCCAATAGTGAAAAGGCATTGTGTTTTATATTTTTCAGATTTCTATGTATTTCTTCCTTGGCCCTCACTTTTATACCGAGTCAATAAATTGAATAACAGTACAACCATATCTTTCTAATAAATGATTTATTGTATTAAATTTCTTTTATAAAAAGCTAAGCTAAATAACTCCTTGGCATATGTTAATATTATATTTCAAAACTTTCTTCTGTTTATTGTAGTGTGTTTTGTGGTTTTGTTTCCCAACGCTTTGTGCGGTATATTTCGAGTCTGAAATCTCAGAAAGTGACAAAAATGGGGAAATATCTGTGCAGCAACACATGTGCTACATAATAACCAAAAAAAAATAATTATTAAACAGAGAACCCTGGCTTCAGGGACATGATTCAAAACAACATGGGAGAATTTCTTATGCAATTAAGGGTTACAGAATGGACTTTAGGGAGATTATCACTAAAGTTCTACTTTTTCTTCAAAAGCACATCCTCAGGGAATACACCAGGCAGATTAATATCTAAAATTTATAAAAATGCACATATTCATTTTATGAATATAGTGATTGCCTGGACACAATGAAAAGATTTAATTACTGATGTTCACTCTGTGTGCTGCATGTGGAAGGATAGGTGATTAAGATCCCCGACCTCAGCACTGTACCTTAATCTCATGGGCGCGTGGACTGCCCTGCACTCAGTAAAGCCTGACTGTTCACCGAGATCTGTCATCTTTAGGAAATCAAACCAGATTACAGAGGCGATTCACAAAACCAGGAGCAACAACAGAACCTGTGCACCTTACAAAAGGCGGATTACGCAGTTCACATGTTATTTTGATAGGTCAAAGATAAAAGCTGATTGTTGAGGAATGGCAAGACACTCCAATTTCAAATGATTTCTAGATAAGTATACCACAACCCTGTTGCTTCATCATTATGAAGAGCCATTCAAACAATAGAAAACTCAGTTTTCAAGTGGCAGGCTTTCAGTAGTGAAGTAAGAGAAAACATGTCATATCTAATACATATAGATACACACACACACATACACACACACACACATACACACCTTCATTGCTTAAATTTTTAAGTTCCGTCACTTCTTTATGAACACATGTCAAGTTCTGGTGCTGATGTGAAGCAGTTATCATAATGTTTAAATGCAGTAGGCATTTTCAGGGGCGTTCTAGAGAGCACAAAAACATAATTTGCCAGAAATAAAACATACACTCATGGTATTGAATAAGTGAGCAGAAAATTCATAGTAGCCAATAGTCATTATGTTATTCTGTTCCCAAATATATTCTTCATAAAAATGTGTAGTTACATAGTTATGAATCCATACATTTGAAATATATCTTGATAGGTGTTTATTGGTCAAATTATGTGTATTTCATGGATGTGACATACAGATTATTCTTTACAACAAAATACGATGTTTTGGGAGTTTATTTCAGAGAATCAAGTTTTGGTTTACATAATAACATTTTGAAAACCCCAACTTCTTACACATCCATTCTACAGTAATTTCTTGCTTCTTTAAAAATTGAAGTCCTTTTTTACCCAACTGATGCCTCCTAGTGTTTCACACAATAAACACTAATGAGTCACCCATAAATGTAAACATTGCATTTTCATTGCCTACATTTTCTGTGATACATAAAATTAATATTTATGTGTTTAATTTTCTGTGCATTATTATAAGATAAGAAATTCTGTTGAATGAGATGTTGCATCTGAGTGGATTTGTGGCATACACTTGCAGCTTTTCTTTGACCATAACAATATCTTACTAAGTTTTAATAAGTTTACTACCTTCAGTTCCAGTTTATATAGTCATTGTTTATATTCACTCTTATTCTAAGTGAAAAACATAGGCAGAATAGTAGAGCTTCCGTTTTGTAGGCCTAGAAACTGAATAGCTGAGTTTGTCGGGGAATGCCTGAAGAACATATTGCAAGGGGACAACCATCTTATTTAAACGTTAAGATATTTTAAAAGATATTAAAATGTGCCTACGTTGTGTCTTTATACTTGCAAATTTCTATGTGAAATGGAATAAAGAAAAAGGAGTTTAGAAAAAAAATAAAGATAAATGCATAGATTTCCCACAAGTATGGAGTCTATCACTTTATTAGAAAATAAAAAAACGTTCCTGGCGAGTATATTATTTTACATAAGAGAAGGAAGACTTGTTAGAACGTATCTTCTCATGATCAGCAAGTTGTCTTAATGAGGTAGAAGTCAGTGGATACCAACTTTGTTGTGAGTTTTCTGTCATTAGCATCATGAGTGTAGACTTTTGATACTTTTGCCCTTTTGGGATTTCAGACAGCTTTCTGATTGTATTTATTTTTAGATGGATACTTTAGATTCTGAATACTTTTTCTTTAAAATACTTATGAAAGGAATGAGGCATTCCTTTCATGGGTCTAAAATTCAAGGGATATACTCAAAACCCTATAACATTTGTGGGCCTCTTCCTGAGTTGTCATAGAACATACATGTGCACAAAAACAATGACAAATTTCTTCCACTGACACTTACAAGGGGTCTCAGCATCCAAATATAGATACTAGAGTGAACATAGTTCATTTCTATTGCCTGTGTGTGTGTGTCATTAGTTCTCCTGATTCAAAACACGTAACATTTTAATAATATTTGACTCTCATTTAAGATTTTCTAATTTGGTCAGTAATACAGTGCTATTACAATTCTGTGCATGTTGGACACATTTCAAAGAATGTAAGGGGGTGTGTTCCTTTCATTTAGGGAAGCAAACATGTAGAAAGGGGTGGACTTTTCCCACAAGAGCCAGATTTCTTCCCTTGGAGAATTGAAGCAAATATGCAGTGTGTAAGTGAATAACAGCATGAGAAAGAAAATAATTTCTAATAGTCTGCTGTAGTTAGTGAGGAAAGAAACTGTTAGTTTTTTTTAAAGCAGTTCTTATTGATTCAATAACCTTTCTCACACTGAATGCTGAAAAAAGTATATGAAAGCTTGTAATTTTAATGTTAAATAACTTCTATAAAGTGCACTAGAATTAATTTTGCTCAAAACAAGAATTCAGTAACAACTATTACACAGATATATTGAGGCATAAAGAAATAACAAGAGCTAGAAGTATCATTCCCTACCTCTCTCTTTCAAGAATAAGTAGATAACATCAGTGTTCTTATGTTAGTTGTTTTTGTTTGTGCAAGAAAAATAATTAAAATTCTATAACAGTACCATTATAAAAAGTAAGATTATTAAAAAATTATCCAATATAGTATTCTCTCATATTTCTTTGATACTATTTTAACATTAACTGCTAAAAGAAAAGTCATATTACTATTAAGTATGGAAATTATGCCCGTTATATAAATTTATGTTTTGGTCAGGTGATGATATCAGTAATATTGGTCATCACCATAATGTGTTTTTTGTACATTGTTGTTATATTACCAAAGTTAAATCTGTGTATTTATTTTTAAAATATAGCCAGTGTAAACAAAGTTCAAAGTACATATGAGGAGAATCTTTTGAAGACCTTATAAAGAAAATTGGTGACATTATAAGCAATAAAAACAGTACACCTATTACGGGCAGATTTCTGCAGGAATCATTACTCTTTAATAATGCAGATGTTATAGAGACTTTATTAATTCTTAATGTTGTAAATTTTAAATGAATGGAGCAGTGTTGTTCATCCTGCAAGTGGTTGCGATTCATGTAGAATGACAGCGCAGATCTTCTCGTAATGATTTAAATGAAGTACCTTAAACTTGTTTTTAGAGACTGGAGAAACTGACTGATCTCTGAGGCAGTCCCTGATGAGAACCTGCTTTTTCCAAAGAGCATCCTGAGCGTGGTCTGGTTTTCCTCTAGTATCTTGTTGTCGTAGATAAGATGCACATGAAGAATTCATAAAAATTGTTCTCAGATACTGTGGGTCTCTAGCATACAGGATTTTAAAAGCGATGGATATGGTCCTTTGATAGAATGAGAAGTATTTTTAAAACAGTTACAACTACCTCTCTTTTTTTCACCCATCTGTGATTTTCAGCAAGTTAGAATGATAGCAAGAGAATGCATCTTTTACCAAACCCCAAAGATAGGCAGCTTTGGCTTAGATATGCTTATTTATTTGCAAAATTAGAAAGTAGATTTACTAATGTAAATAAGTGGAGACAGACAAGAAAATTAGTCTACTATTTAATAACATAAACATGACTTCTTTTAACCTAATTAATTGTTGACCATGCATAAGGTGTGCAACCAAGGCTTATTATGGAAGGCCGGTCTTACTGCTTAATATAACATGAGGCATTGGGATTTCTTTAAAGTAATTTTGAAGATGTGATTATTTAGCAGAAATATTCACTGGAGCATTTTATTTTTAGAAATCATAGTCACACAAGGAAACCTTTATAGGACCGACTACCTAATTGCAGTCAAAAATCTTTTTAATGAATGAACACACACACAGAAAAGAACACACATTTTAAGAAAATAACGGCCTTATATTTTTCAATTATTTTGCCACGTTCTTTATATCCGAACAGAATGTACGTGTCTAAGCAGATGTTTTAAGTTATATCCTTCATGTAGGTGAGTCTGTAAATGTACCATTTAACTTAAATGGCTTTGTGGGAAGGTAGTTTGAGGAGTTTAAAAAGGAAAAAAAAAAAAACCTTCAGTTACTATAGTTTCAGCTCTTTCTTTTTAAAAACAGTAATTACACTCAGGATAAAGAAAGAAAAATAAACTCTTTTAATTCTCTGTAACATCCACAGTTTCTGAGGTAGAGCCCTGGTGTATTTTTATTTCTGAATATGCAGGGCAGGTCCTGGCAGCAGAGCTACAGAATGAAAACTTCCTGGCTGCAGACCAGATACAGTGCACAGTGCCACATCATAAACTTCCCCTCTTCTGTCTCAGTGATTTCAGCCCCAAGTAATGTCCTTTTTTCCCCTTGCGTAGGCTAAGGAGCAGAGGGCCTTCTTCCTGGGCAATCGTTTTGGGAAAGGAAAAACAGAATGTTTCCCCTCTTTAACTTGAAAATTCTGCCTCTTAAATCACTAAGACATTAACTGCAAAGTGGATTCAGTATGTTTCCTTTCTCTTCCCATGTAGCAGGGTAGAATGAATGAAACAATAGGTGTAAGATAGAAAATGAGACCCCTTCCCAACCCCCTCCTCCAGCACACACAGGCCCAGTCAGATATCTGCATTTTTTTTGTGTTTTGCAGAGAAAAATATAATGGTTTCTTTTCAATAAGCCTTGTGCATTATATTCCAGATATGTTAGGTCATTTTGTGATGCAAATTAACGTGGAGTGGTTTTTTGTACTTATCTGAGGAAATAGCAACCTTCTACCACAATATGTGGCACTACAGTAATTTTTATTGATAAACACTTACAGTTTTAAAGATTACTAGGTCAAAATACAGAGTACAAAGGAGGAGAATATGGGTTTTACTTTTCAGATTTGGTTTATGTTCTTCATTTCAAAAGTACAGTGTAAGTAATGTGCTTATTATCATATAAAATATATCAACTTCTAAATATTTGCATTAATATTCTTTGCATTTGAAGCTTTAGTCTGAAAACTCTACTTCTCCTTGTAAAATAAAAAACTGTTATAACAGTCTTTAATTACCAGTTACATTTTCACCCAATACCAATGTGATTTTTAAATATCTTATAAAAAATAATTTTTAGCAGCCATGGCTCCTTTCAGTTAGTAACAGAATTCTTATTTGTGTAAAGTAGACAAATTACTGGCAGACCACCTCTCTAAAACTAGCTTCCTCTTGTAGAAATGTATGAAGTGGGAGTCCTAAGTAGAAAATGTTACTATGGAATAAAATATTAGTTCCAACTTTATTTTTAAACTAAATTATTGATTTAATAGTATACAAATAGTGCATAAATGTTAACTTAGTCATTAACCCACACAACCAATTATTAATTGCCTATATAAAAGTAACCAAGTCAGACCAACAGTTACATGTAATTAAATTTTATTTCTCTTTAAGATAGATAAGAGATCATTTTAATTATGTTTAAATACCTAGCAACTATTTTTCTGTGGCTGCGTTTCCTAAAAAAGTATCAAGAAATTATCTTAAAATGTAAAAGGTAGCTCATAAGAGCATGATCACAATGACCTATTCTTGCCAAAGGTGTTATGAGCAAAGGCCCTACACCTGGCACACTTTCAAGTCTCCTTAGCAAGAAGAAAATATGTTAAACTTTTTTTTTTGCATATGGTAATATACATAGGAGTGGGGAATTTTCTGATATTTATTTTTTAAAAATTAAGCACTCTATTTAAAAATCCAGTTTCAACCTTTAAAATTATTTCATTTAGGATATGAGACTTCTTTATCTTCTTGGGATTATCCCCAACGGCAGGGCAATTTGAATCACCGCCACTAAATAAATATTGTTAGACACACGTAAAGTTCAATTGTTTAATATGTTACTGAATAAAATATTTTAAATAGAAAATGGATTGTTTTTCCATTTAAATTATAAAACTACACCTGATTATTGGAGATTTCCGTAGTAGGTAATTCTCTGGGCAAAAATTTTTAATTGCAAACCAGTAACCTACCAAGTACTTTTGTAAGGTGTCTGATATCTATTCACATTTGAGGAGTCTCATTAAGCTTTGGGTGGCCTTGAAGTAAATGTTCTATGATTGAGAAAAGAGGTCTTTTCACCCTTCTTCTGTTAACAGTTCGTATGTTAAAAACATAAATCCAGTCCAAATTCCATTAAGATTATTTCCCTTAACTGAGTGAAGACTAACAACCTACTATTTAAAAAAAGTTTGTCCATTTAATCATTTCTAGTATTTATCTGAAGATGTCTCAGAGTCTTGTATAGGTTATAGGTCAAGGAAAAAAAAATTTTGACTACTTTTATCTTTCTTTCACATTTGAGCTTTTCTCCCCTTACATAAGCCAAAAAGAAATTACTGTGATGCCATTAATAGATTTGTAAGGGACCAGGTAAGATACTCAGTCCCATTGCTTGTTTTCCTATGGCCCTTTGGTTGAAATGAATGGTCATTGTCTCTTTTAGGACTGCTCGATCTTTCTTGAGTTAGTGTGAGCGCTGTGTAATTTTTTTTTCCTTTTCTTATTTTATAGCTTCAAAACTTAAAGAATTTTTGACTTCATCCTTTTTTTCTCCTCAATTTTTTTTGGGTTTTGGATTCTCTCCTGAGTTTTCTTCTTGCTTCAAAACATTTAGTATTGTGATAAAGCAAGTATACTTTCAACTGGATTTGACTACATATGAAACTGAGAATGTCTCCTTACACTTGAGAGATTGATGTGGTTCATCAAACCAATTCTATGTCATGTCTAAACATTGATCTTGAAACAGTGAGGGCTACAAGATGATACCTTTGTAAGGAACTGCCGACAGCTTTAGAGTCAATGGATGGTATATCCACAGCAAAAATGCACAGTGTTGTGAGTCTCAGGAGGTGTTACAGTTATCGGACTCATTGAACCAAGTTATGGCTTTCATAATGTTTGTGAAGTGTTGGGCCAGAACTCCCAAGATGTGAGTGTGTGTGTGAAGGGTGGGGATGGGGGGTGGGGAAGAGCAGTTTAGATGAAGAGCAGAAAGAGTGAGAGACAGAAAGCGTGAGAGATTGAGACGGATGCAAGAGAAAGAGAAAATCAGTTCTCTTGATTTGCAAACATAAAGTCTGAAGATCCAGTGCCATATTAATATCATTTGTTTAATTATACACGTGTGGTCGTAGAGAAATAGACCCTTAAGCCATAGAGAGTAATAGTTAAAAGTAAATACCAAAGTGATTCAAATCCAGCCTCTCATTTTTTGATTAATGGTTTTAGGAAGGTTATTTAATCACCAGAAAGCCTCAGTTTCAGCATCTGTAAAATGGGGATGATAATATTACCCACCTTTTAGAGCTGTAAGAACTAAACAGGATGATACATATAAAAGCACAATGTAAGTGGTCAATAATTAGTAAATTATCTTAGCACACTACACTATATTTTAATCATTTTATCTTCCTCCCAATGATCACTTAGGAATGCTTGACAGGATAATTATTTTGAACTTTTTTTTTCCTGATAATACTTTCATATACCATTAAAATTGGGTCATTTTCAAGGCAAATCTAATTCTGATGCTGTTAGGTCAATGCTAATAGCTACTAAGAACAATATAGTTTTTTGTCCAAGAAACTTAAAACCTTTCACAGATCAGATGTTGTTAAATATCATATTATTTTTAGAACCAGAAATGGGACCAAAGAAACACAATTCATTATGAGTTTTAAAAGTCATTTATTGAAAGATCTGAATTCCAGATAGATCGTGGCTTAGTTTTGATAAAAAATTCAGTTTGGATAAAAATTCAGTTTGGATAAAGTTATTATAGAGTTATTAGGTGGTTTTAACTGTAAAGACAGCCTTACCAAAAATCCTAAGGTTTTTTTTATGTGTTTTTTGGAGTTTTTTGCATTAGTATTACCCGCTTTTAAGGGAGACATTAGTATTCCTTATTCTTTTAGTATGTATTTTTTATTACCCAATTTTGATTGCATGTGGAGACAGAATTAATTAATGAAGAATGAGGATCATTTTCTCATCTTTCTATTCCTTCACAGTCACTCTTGCTTATAATAGGAATTCTAGAGACATTTGCTGAATAAATTAATGACCTTTATTTATTTGTAAAGATAAAATACATTTTTATTTGAATAGTTAAAAATAAGTAAATGATATTCCTAGCATACTTTCTTGTTCCAGATTTAAGAGATTATTTATTTTAATTATAATTTATCATCCTCTGAGAGAATGAACAAATGAACTTATCTTGAGTATTTTTCTACATGTGAGAAGAAATATAAAGTAGTACAGAAAATGCAGAATTTTACCTGAGAATTACACCTCTGATAACACAAGTAAACAAATTCGGGTTGGATGTTAATGAAATGGGACTATTTCTGGTACCAGAGTCTGTGTACCACTTTTTTGTCCAGCTTTTATATTCACTTAATTTCTTGAAGAAATTCATACTTTGGGTGACGATAATGTAGACAAAACCTGCCCAGTTTAGACAGCCTGTGGAGTTGCAACTACTTAGAATTATTCTCACACTCGAATAATGCCCCTCTAGTGTGCACCTTGCATTTCAGCTTTCTTTTCTAGCCCTATTTTAATGTAGAGCTAAAGAGTGCTCAGTGCAAGGAATTCTTGCAGAGTGGACTTCCCTATGGTAAAACAGCATGGACAGCTCCCAACACTGCAATCAAGGATGCCTCTAAAAGCTTTAATTTAAAAATAATAATAATAATAATAAGTCTGCATGAAGATGATGGAGCCCTCTAAGGCACATGGGCTTAGAGAATTATTCCCATCTGCAACCCCCTCCCCCTGCTTAGTAGCCCTTTCCAGGGTTATGATTACTGGAAAATGGCTGTTAATCACCAGATTTTTTTTTTACTGCAGCTGCTTCAGTCAGACTACTAATCTATTAAACAACTTCGTCTCCAGTTTAAAATTTGCATTGTATACTGTATAGAATAAATTTTCATTGTAATCAGAGCATCCAAGAGAACTTCCTGATATGATTTATAGAAGCGCATTTTTTTTTATGGATAGACCTTTAGTGCCATTGAGCCAACTGTTTAAACAATACTGTGGTTGATCAGCATAAAATAAAATATTGTAGCACTGGTGAGTGTTAGCAACATTTACAATAGTCACATTTGCAGAAATTTAGATTGTGCCATCTCTAGCACTTGGCAGTATAATACCTACATAATTCAAAACTTAACCTAGATATTTAAAATTTGACTTCAACCTGAAAGGGTTTTTAGAAGTCTAACATTCTCTTAGCAGACTGTGGTAGAGTGGCTTGGCTTCTTTTTCTACCCTAATGCTTATTACATTTGCCATAATTTGAAGAAATAATCTAAAACCTGAGTCAATATTTGATGCTAAAAAGGACAAAACAGCTCTAACTTACAAAGGACCCTTTAAAAATACATTCTTATATGTAAAATTGACAAGCTACAAGAGGTGGTTGGATGAAGTTCATCATGTTGGAAAGAATGTTTCAATTAAAGTTGAGCACTTTCTCTTCCAGGTCTTTTTTTCTCCGTTTTTTATTTGCTGTGCCAAGGTATCCATGTGCGTTTTTCCACTGTCATCTGGCTCATTCCCAGCAGATGCACACAATCTGTTCTGCTGTCACTAACAGGGTTCGGTTTATGAAAAGAATGTGTCAGAACATGCCACTATAGTCACTTTTACAGGTTTTTTTTAAGAGTAACTGAGAATATATGCATTGCCCTAGTTTTATTGTATTCAGCCTTTAAGAGATTTCTAAGAAACTTTTATAATATTCATAGACCAAAAGCATTCTTCTAAACATATTTTTGACCAAATATTTACTCTTTCTTAAAAATAAAATTGTTTAAGTTCATAAACCTCTTTAATGATGAACAGAATGTATTGTGTTTAAATTGAAGGGTAGATTTTAATAGGAATGTTTAAAGTAAAGATTTTTACAAAACAAATTTCCAATTATCAAATTTACTTTGTAATCATTACATACACACCTTATACTAAAAAACAAACCTACTTTCCTACTCTAATCAAGCTTTATTTTTAAAATATTGTGATGTACTCTTTAGCATCATAAATACCAATTTTTTGACTTGAAAGATAATACTGGTTTCCTTAAGTCTTTGACAACATTAAATTAGACCAAAAGTAAGTAAAATATCGAATGGTTCTTACCATTCTGTATAGACACATTAAACTGTATAATCTTACAAATTCTATATAGAGACACATTAAACTGTATAATCTCAAAATACTATGACATTTTTCTTTTGAAGATATTCACATTTTTCTAAAAGCGTAGGTAAATATTTCTGAACTTAATTTTTATTTATTAGGGTGTCTTTATTCCTTTCCACCATTCTAAATAAAAATTCAGTTGTCTTCATAGAAAACAATTTCTCTAGTTTTATACAAATAAAAAGCGTCTGAGCGTGGAAACCTGCATTCATTCCTGAAAGAAATGAGTTAGCACAATTTGAACAATTTTTGATATGAAGAGCAGTTCAGAGTTCAGGAGAATTAAACATTTTTTAATCAAAGTTATAATTCACTTGAGCTAAAACTGAAAATACAGAAGCTACATTAATGAGTGATCACTTATACAAATTAAGCATTAATTATACATATTTATATAGGAAAATTGTTCTTAGATTTCTGCATAAAAAAATTTATGAAATATATTTTAAGGCATAATTCCTGTCAGAAAATTTTCTGATTAGGAAACTGATACATTGTCACATGGACAGCGCAAGCAAAATAAATTAAGAAGCTTTTTTGCAAACACTTTGCACATTTAGCAAGAAAATAATTTACTTAGAACTCATTGGCTCTGTTGTCACATCATCTTGATTAATTGCTAAATAAATTTTCTGTCTAGAGTTGTATTAAATGATTGTTGTAGTAAGTTTTCATAATACCTAAAGAAAGAGGAATCATGGGGTGCCTGGGTGGCTCAGTGGGTTAAAGCCTCTGCCTTCCTCTCAGGTCATGATCTCAGGGTCCTGGGATCAAGGCCCGTGTCAGGCTCTCTGCTCAGCAGGGAACCTGCTTCCTTCTCTCTCTCTGCCCGTGTCTCTGCCTACTTGTGATGATCTCTCTCTCTGTCAAATAAATAAATTAAATCTTAAAAAAAAAAAAAAAAAGAAAATAGAAAGAGGAATCCTGGTTCATTATATTTCAAATATAGCAATGTAATCATGGCTATTCTTAAGTTGATTTTGTAATGTTTTCGAGATATGAACAGAACACATGCATGTAAGATGAGTGATAAAGGACAGTTGTGGAGTTCACTTTTTCCTGCCAACATTTTAATTTGTCCATTACTTTATATGTCAGATCACTTTATTTTTTACCTAGCCTAAGTACTTGAATTGTTTTGGTTTTGGTAATCCTAAATGTTTGCCCTTGGGATAAAAACGTTACTCTACACCAGGAATCACTGGTGGTGAACTAAAAGAATGTTTGGTCAATTCGCATGGGTTGTCAGAGCCGTTTCTCTCCCCAGAGCCATCAGTAAGTGGGGCTGGGGAGGAATTGCTGTTGCGTATTACAAGTAGTAGCTTTGGCCTTGCTAACTAGCCGATATTAGGACAGAAGTCAGGGATTAGAGAACAGCCAGAATCTTTCCTTTTGCTACAAAACTACATGGGCAAGCTTAATTATATCTGAATGACTAATCCTTAAAATCTTCCTTCTATCACTCAAAGTGTAAATATAATCCTAAATTTCATTGGGAATGAAAAAAAGGCTTGCTCCTCTTAGATTCACAGAACTAAAGAATATTTGGAAATATGGTTTGCCCTGTGAAATACTTTTAAATACCAGATCTTCTAAAAAGGTAGGCTCTTTTATTTAATGATGTCTTACAAAGAAATCATCTGGGGGCACCAGGCTGGCTCAGTCTATAGAGCATGTAACCTTTGTTCTTGGGCTTGTGGGTTTGAGCCCACATCAAGTATAGAGAGTTCTTAAAAATAAAATCTTTTGGAACTCCTGGGTGGCTCAGAGGGTTAATCCTCTGCCTTTGGCTCATGTCATGGTCTCAGGGTTCTGGGATTGAGTCTCACATTGGGCTGTCTGCTCAGTGGGGAGCTTGCTTCCCCCTCTTTCTCTACCTGCCTCTCTGCCTATTTGTGATCTCTGTGTGTCAAATAAATAAATAAAATCTTTTTTAAAAAATTTAAAAAAGAAAAAAGAAAAATTTTTAACAAAATTTATTTATTTATTGGACAGAGAGAAACACAGCTAGAGAGGGAACACAAACAGGGGGAGTGAGAGAGGGAGAAGCAGGCTTCCCACCAAGCAGGGAGCCCGATGTGGGGCTCGAACCCAGGATTCTGGGATCATGACCTGAGCTGAAGTCAGTCACTTAACAACTGAGCCACCCAGGTGCCCCTTAAAAATAAAATCTTAAGGGGCGCCTGGTGGCTCAGTTGGTTGGGCAACTGCCTTCCACTCGGATCATGATCCCGGAGACCCAGGATCGAGCCCTACATCGGGCTCCCTGCTCAGTGGGAAGCCTGCTTCTCCCTCTCTCACTCCCCCTGCTTGTGTTCCCTTTCTCGCTGTGTTTCTCTGTCAAATAAATAAATAAAATAAATAAATAAATAATAAAATCAAATCAAATCTTAAAAAAAAATCTGATTTTTCCCCTAACTTTATTTTTAAAAATTAAGCAAAATGTGGTTTTGAAACTTAAATTTTTCCTGGTTCTCTATGAAGTGAACTGTGGGGCCAGTTTATCTCAGAAATATTTTTTATTTCTATATTTTTAATTCAAAAAAAATTTTTTTAATTTTGCCAGTTACCTCAATTTCTGACATAGGTGCCACCCTCTTTTGTGGTTAGAAGATAATTCTTTCTTTGCATTTGCTTAGTCATAGGTCTTTTTGGGGTAAAGACAGATTATTTTTGTGAAATTGTCCCCAAAATATGTATTATTCATAGACCAAGAAACCCTTCAAAGAGTCTCACTGCAGGGGTAATGATAGGTTGGACTTCAATGACCAGAAGGCTCTCCAGTCAGTTCTCTTCAGGGAATTTAAAGACAGTTGTATCCTTTTTCCATCTGCATCAACATATGTTGACCAGTTGGTTTTCAATTCATGCTGGCTTGGTGGTTGGAAGTAAGACTGATCTTCTATAAATATATTGATACTTTCAACTATGACTTAGGAATTCCGCTTTTATCTAGTATCACTATGGAAGGTATCACTAATAATTCTAATAACTTTTTTGATACGTGTAAAGGGCTTCTATTATTAATTTGAAAGTATTCTTTTTTTTTTTTTAAGATTTTATTTATTTATTTGACAGAGAGAAACACAGCCAGAGAGGGAACACAAGCAGGGGGAGTGAGAGAGGGAGAAGCAGGCTTTCCCGACGAGCAGGGAGCCTGATGTGGGGCTCGATCCCGGGTCTCCGGGATCATGACCTGAGCCGAAGGCAGTCGCTTAACCAACTGAGCCACCCAGGCGCCACCAAAGTATTCTTAATTACAACTATTTTTAGGTAGTAATGATCACAGCTAACGTGTTCAAATGAGAGTTTTATTGTGTATTTGGGCACTGTTCTAGGGCCTTGGGGCTTTATATACATTAACTCATTTATGAGATAGACACCGTTGCTATCCTCATTTTGCAGATGAAGAAACTGAGGCAAAAAAAAAAAAAAAAAAACTGGGCACCTGGGTGGCTCAGTGGTGAACGCCTCTGCCTTCAGCTCAGGGTCGTGGGATCAAGGCCCACATCAGGCTCTCTGCTCTGCAGGGAGCCTGCTTCCTCTTCTCTCTCTGCCTGCCTCTTTGCCTGCCTGTGATCTCTCTGTCAAATAAACAAATACAATCTTTGAAAAACAAAAACAAAACTAAGCCATTTCCCTCAAATTATCCACTTTGTTAATGGCATAGCTAGAACCTCACCCAAATAGTCAGCCTCCAATGTCCACTCTTTTATCCAGTAAACCAAAGTCTACCTGATCTTAGCAATTAGATGAGAAAAAAAATTACTCAACTATAGATATTTACTTTTGCATGGCATCTTGGGGAAAAGTATTTAGGAATCCCAGAATGAAATGTTCATAAATTATATGTATGAGATACGTTAGTACTGTTTTTAAAAAGAAATGAATTGGGGCACCTGAGTGGTTCAGCCGTTAAGCATCTGCCTTAATTAAGCTCAGGTCATGATCCTGGGGCCCTGGGATCCTGCCCTGCATGGAGCTCCACATGGAGCCCCCGCATGGAGCCCCGCATCGGACTCTCTGCCCAGCGGAAAGTCTGCTTCTCCCTCTCCTACTCCCCCTGCTTGTGTTCCCTCTCTCTTGCTGTCTCTCTCTGTCAAATAAAAAAAAAAATCTTTAAAAATAAAAAATAATAAAAATAATAAAAAGTGAATTAATTCCTGATCTATGATATATCTATTGTTAACCTGGAGAAAAAAAATATATCTTGTCAATTATTTGATAGATTTTTTTTTTCATAAGCAAAGTCTTATTCCTATTGGTGAATATCTGTTTTCTCAGTTACAATAATAGCTTTAAACTGAAATGTGAACATCTAGTTTTATATTACCAACCTCCAGTTTACTTCTCACTTTTTGAGCTGTTTTGATTTTTAATCTTTACTTGCAGGAATCATAGTAATTTATATATAAATTTTAATTTAAGAGTATGAGCTGTATGACAAGAGTTTATAAATGGATATTAAATTTTTTTAGGAGTTAGCCAGTTAATTAGTGCAGATGGGTATTTCGGAGAACTTGAATTAGAGCACATCTTTTAACTTCTTTGTAGTTGAAACAGAAAACAAACAATACCTTAAAACTAGAGAGAAGAGAGTGAAATAAACAGTGACAAGTTAGAACAACTTCCATTATATCTGAAAACTAAGAAATGTTATACCAAGTTTATTTATCCAATGATAATTTCTGTGTTCAGTAAAAGACATTTTGAAAAACGGAAAGAGATCACTTTTGGAATTTTTATTATAAGCAGTTTTCTTATTTTTTCAGAGAAGTATTACTATGCTCTTGACTAGACTTTTGGACACAGAGGTCAGAGGTCAAACTGGACTCAGATATTTCTGAATTACCAGATGTATTCACTTTAGACTTCAAAATTAATAGCTACCATAACTTCACAGATGTGGTTTCCTTACCAAATTTCCAGTGAGTTTTATTAGTAACTGCATTTGGCACTGCTTTATCTCACTATTGAAGAGAATCAAATGCTATTTGGATTACAGTACAAACACCCAAATAACCTGTGTTTTCTGTATTTTAAAATGCTTTTATTAGAAATGTAACTTGAAGATTTGGGAATTAGATGGGTGATTTGGAATTAATTGGTTACAGTTATAAATAGCCCTCCTTCCATTTTATGGTGCCCACTGATAGGGAGAGGTTTGTGTGCTTTATTCAATGTTAAGTGCCCCTGGTAATGCTCAGTGTTCATCCCTCTCTTAGTAATGAAACCACTGAGGCGAGTTGCCTACTTCCTAATGTTATTTTGACTACAGTTATTTGAATTCCCTCTTTAGAATCTTCTAACTGTAAAGTGCACTCTTAAGACTTCATGAAACAACGGATTTATATTTAGTATCCATTTGAGTTCTAAATATACAGGAAACTAGTATTCACTATAATGGTCTGGATTACCCAAACACTGAGGAGGAAGTCATAACTGTTGGCTAATTTTATAAAAGATAATTACATAAGGTTTTTAGCAATATTTCTGGAAGAAGATTGTGATATAATTAATACTGCATTTCAAAAGCCTTTTAAAAAATTCTGATCGAGGATTATAAAATCAACTAATAATTTCTTACAAATAGAATCCATTCAAAAACTGAGTGGAAATTGATCTTGGGTATATGTTAAGTGACAGAGTCATAGGTATAAAACATTGGGTGTCCTTTATACCATTAATTTATTACAGGGGTTCTCAATCCTGGCAGTTGAGCTTTTGGGGAGATTTTTTTTGCAAATACTGATACCTGGGCCCCACCTCCAGATTTGGATTATGTTGATATGCTGTCTGGTCATTGCTGTTTTTTTCAAAGCTACCTGGGTGATTTCAATTTAAGGCCTGAGTAAGAGACACTATTGAGAAGAAGATAAAGATGAACCTTGAGCTTAGTCATAGAACTCTGTGCATCCTAGAAGTTAAAGAAAGAAATAAGCACATAACTCTGCCGGTAAAAATGTCTGCTTCTCTTTTCAACATTTCCCCTTGGACATCAACTATAAATTAATTAATTAATCTGCCAGTACTTTCAGCAAGTATATCATGGGAGCTGGCTTGCTAGGTGTTAGGGATACAAAAGTGAAAGATGGAGTCTCTGCCCTTAAGGAATTCATTCTGATGAGGAGATGAACAGGTGAAGTTGCAATTATGAGTGTAATGTGGTAAATGCTACAATGCAGATATGTTGAAGGTAAAAGGGATGTTTTAGTGATAAGATGTTCAACTTTTTCTGGGAGATTACTGGTCGGTCAGGCCAGTCTTCAGTAGAAGAAAAGGACACCTAAGGTGAGTCTTAAATGAGTCAAATCCTGGCAATATGCTGGCAAAGGGAATTTTTTTGATTTATCTCCCTTCTGAAAGCATAACAGAGTGTTATGAGTCTTTTATATGACCTACCATGTTCTTTTTGCCTCCCCATTTGGAGATGCTGCCCAGGCCTTGTCTGGGAATTTAGGTTTTGTTGATATTGAGGGCAACTGATGAAGCTATGAGGATGGTAGTGGGAAGAACCTAGCTAATCCCCTTTCCACTCTCTGGCATGACAGAAAACCTCACTGATACAGATCTCGAGGTAACTTGGAGGACTTGCTCCTCCTTCACTCCCACTCATGCCCTATTTCCTAGACACAGCTGAAAGGAAGGATGGTCTGATCCAGGTCCTCCCCTGCAATTCACTGTTTTGACAAGGGATGTGAAATAAGTCATGAATGAGGGAGAAGAGCACCAGCAGTAAAGTACCACCACAAGGATACTTTATATAGCAGGGATTCAACATTTATCTTTTACAAAAATTAATTTAAAGAAAACTTCAAGGGGTATTTATCATTTTTTTCCTTATTCTAAAAAAAGCAAAAACAGATAAAAGTACTTCAGAGATGTCATACCCCTAGGAAAAAACCTTAGGTACTTAATTTTTAAAAAAAAATATTTTATTTATTCATGAGAGAGAGAGAAAGAGAGGCAGAGGCAGAGAGAGAAGTAGGCTCACCGCTGAGTATGGAGCCCGATGTAGGACTCAATCCCAGGACTCTGGGGTCATGACCTGAGCCAAAAGCAGACACTTAACCATCTGAGTGGTCTAGGTGCCCAAACTGTAGGTACTTTAAAATTGCTCTATTAAAGGGATTCTAATAGAAGGGAATAAATCTGTAAGACATAGCAAACCACGGTCTTAGAAGAAACACGGAATCCAGGAAATTGGACTTGGTTTTTCTGTGTTGCCAAACAAACATATAACACACACACACCAGTTTCTCTGTGTATGTTAGAAGACAGAGAAGGGAAGACATGACAAGAAAATAAATATACTAGTTCTACAAGTTACATTAGAAAAATGTTGCATCATTTCATAAGAAGACTTACTGTAAAGTAAGCCACATGCAATTTTATGCAAGGAAGTTTAGATGGTGGCCTTGGTTATATAATGGAATAAAATTCCAAGTCTATAAACAAACTTCTCATTGCAGCTGCTAGACCACATTACCTCCTCAAACCAGATTCTTCACAAAATAAGCCCAATTTCATATTGGGAGGAAGGAGAGGGAACAGGGCTGCACTGCTTGATTACATCATTTCCCATTGACTAGAGAGCTAAATTAGTTATGAAAAATGAGAACTTTGATCTAAGGGGTTGACTTTTTGAAAGTCATAAATATACTGAGTTTGATCTCAAATATATTATATATTAACATCACACATTCAATTAGAAAATTATCACCTTGAGTAAATTAAGTATACAGCACTGAATTCAATTAGTGTGTTATTAGAGCTTTACAAGTCAGTAAATATCATAAGGCGAGATTAATTTTTTTAAATGCAATTGGAAACCCTCCAAAGATTCAGTAGGATCTAGGTGAAAACAAGTGATTATAAGCCCTTGAAAGTCTCCCAATGCTGGTTTTGCAGGAATGGGGTATATTTATCAGGATTATTTTATCTCAGAAAGGCAGAGTTTTCTATGATTGCGACTATCGGGAGTCAGTGAGGTTATCTGGATGAGTTTTTCTGTCACATCATGGAATAGTTGACAGCTCTTTCATGGGAATCAGCTCATGAACAGATAAAGTAGTAAATTTCAGGAACATACTACATTCAAATAAGATAAGGCTACAACATAGCTGTATTGTGGTATTACATTTCTAGGAGAATTTAATACAGTGGATTTCAGATCTGGTTTTTTACATTTACTTCTTGGAGAGCTTTTTAAAAAAATTTCTGGAAAATGAGCTTCAGTGATTATGATTTCATTGGTCTGGGATGGGGTTTTTAAAAAATATCTGAAGTGATTCAAAAGTGCAGGCAGGTTAAAGACTGTTAAAGACTACTGTAACATTCAAAATCCTTAGAACTTTGAATCATCTTTGAACACAAAGGTGTTAACTAAAGAATTGAGAAGAAAATGAATTGATTTCTTAAATTACAACAGGAACATTATCTCATCCACAGAATCTTCCCTTTCCCAGTTTATGAGACCAGCTGTATCATTCCAGTTTCTAAATTATTGACATTTCTGAAGATGAAGTAACAAGGGAAGTGATGAACTTTATAAATAGACTGTCTAAAATATTTGGCATGAGGGGTCAAGATGTAGGCGAAGCTGGAAAAAGACATGTGTATATTAGCCAGAGGCCAACAGTTGTTGAATTCCCTAAATTTCTTTAAGAAAGGGAAGAATAAGAATACCTTTAAGAACATAATTTTTTTTTTCTCCAGTGTGTAGTCTGTAAAACCCAGAGGAGAAAAAAATGTACCTTTCGAGCCAAAATTAGGTCATGCCAACCACAGCAAATTGGAAGCTCTACTTAAAATGTAGTCTTGCAGGATTGCTGTGGATCATCTTAATGTCACGCACGTGATGAGGCTAATGCTTCCAGATCATGACTGTGGAGCTCTGCTGACTGAGTGTCCACCCCATTCAGGCCGCCATTGTCATATAGACATGATCTAAGATTGTGTCTGAAAGGTATGCTCTGGAATATGGCATTTTTTTTAAGGTGGAAAACGTTACACTTTCTAAACAACAACAAAACACAGTTTATTTTGTTTTATGATTCTGGGGGGGGTGGGGAAATGTTCGAGGAAACAGGGAATGGACCCATCTGGCATAGTGGCCAGCAGGCATGGCTTCCTGGTAATTAGGAGAAAGTTGCCAAAGAACTACCTTCCCATTAGAAGAAAGAAAAAACCCTACAAAGTAATAGTTTCATTCATTTAGTCACCTGTTCACATTAGAAGTGGCAGGATTTTTCTTTTTCCAGCCTTGAGGGATGTGGAAGAAAATTAGAAGGCATTTCATTCATTTCATTGGCACTTATCATTATTAGAATGTTGAATCTACTGTAAAATGCAGTATATTTCCATTATGTAGAAGAAACTGCTACCTTTTTCCTACTTGCAGAACATAGCATTTCACTGGAGTTTCTATTCATTATTTGAATGTTGAACTGGCCATAAAAATATAACTTATTTCCATTACGTAAAGGAAATTTATACTCTTCCCTTCTTAGAGAAAGTATTTAAGAAATGATAAGACCTGTAAGATTTTTTAAAACTTTATCATAGAATGCACTCGAGAACTTTATTGAGTTGTGTAAGGAAAGTATTAATATCCCTTATAGTATCCCATATATTTGTTTTGTTCTCAAAGGAAAAAAAAAAAAACTGAAGTATATCTCTTGTTGAACACTACTAAATTTATTCCCACCCAAAAAAGTCATCAAATTTTTTAACTTGTTCCTAAATACCAGTTCTAGCCGAGGCCTTTGTAGCCATGAGCTTTACATCTATGCCATATCTGCAAAAAGAAGTTTTTCTCTTTCAGCACTTTGCAATATGTACAATTAATTATACCAGCCTAGTTATCAAACTATTGATATCTTTTAGGATGAAGAAGCAGTGGATATATTTTAACTTTTCTGAACTGAACAGGGATATTATGCAGGAGAGTAAAAAGACAAATGTTTCTGGGGTGCCTGGGTGGCTCAGTTGGTTAAGCGACTGCCTTCGGCTTGGGTCGTGATCCCGGAGACCTGGGATCAAGTCCTGCATCGGGCTCCCTGCTCGTGCTTCTCCCTCTCTCACTCCCCCTGCTTGTGTTCCCTCTCTGGCTGTGTTTCTCTCTGTCAAGTAAATAAAATCTTTAAAAAAAATGTTTTATTCTATAGAATATTGCATTAATATAGGAGCTCTCATATGTTAAATGACATTCTCCTTGATTTTTCTTGTATGCTGGTTCTACGTTTTCTTATAACACGGAGAATAAAAGGCTTTATTTAAAACAGACAAAACAAAACAAAATAAGGATGTGCATATAGATGAGAGTGCCTGAGAAGGATTTGACTAAACAAGCCTTAAGATGCCGGCATTTGGGTTCTGGACTCCATACGTTAGCTGCTACACTATGCTGCCTGCCATCACCCCTGCATGAGGATTCTGGACATAATTCACAGAGGAGAAAACTCTTGAGCTGGATCTTAAATGAAGAGCTTCAGTATGTCATGGCTTGTCACTACATGTCTTGTCTTTTGAATATAGACTCTGGCATACCGCTATGCACCCTATAATACAGGCACATTCACAGCCTATGAATAATTTGTGTCCCCAAAATCTGCTTTAATATTCGGAAACCTAGAATTTATTTTTCGTGGAAACATTTTTAAATGGTTATTAGCTTCTCACATGTGCCTACAAAAACACCTTTGCAGTTGCAATAAAAATTTTAAAAGTAGTAAGAAGCCATACAGGTGTTGTAATACAATAACTAAATTCTGTTGTTCAAGTTGCCCGTAACCAGTAATGCTTAGCCAAAGCACTCTTTGACAAGCAGGAATTTTTGTGGAAATAATGAAAACAATTTCTAAGTTTTAAAATGCAGTCTGTCAAGGCACCTGGGTGGCTCAATCCTTAAGCTCTGCCTTCTGCTCAGGCTCAGCTATGATCTCAGGGTCCTGGGCATCGAGCCCTGAATCCAGCTCTCTGCTCAACCAGGAGCCTGCTTCTCCCTCTCCCTGTACTCCTCCACTCTGCTCAAGCAGTCTCTCACGGTACCTTAAATAAATAAATACATACATACATACATACATACATAAATAAGATACAGTCTGCCATGTACAGACCTTAGAATCATATACAGTATTCCTTCAAAGTGTGAGTTCCCACCACCACTTTCTTGGGGAAACCTTTCAACATAATGTTTAAATGATTAAAGTGTTTATTGGCATTTGAAGATTACTGCATAAAGATTTGTAATTTCTTTTTAAAAATAGCTTTTTCTGGGGCGCCTGGGTGGCTCAGTTGGTTGAGCGACTGACTCAGGTCATGATCCCGGAGACCCGGGATCGAGTCCCCCGGGATCGAGTCCCACATCGGGCTCCCTGCTCGGCGGGAAGCCTGCTTCTCCCTCTCTCACTCCCCCTGCTTGTGTTCCCCCTCTGGCTGTGTTTCTCTCTGTCAAATAAATAAAATCTTTAAAAAAAAAATAACTTTTTCTGTTACTTAATGCAGGTGTATAGTAAGTATCACTCTAAATGTTTATTAGTTAAGATTAGTTAACGTGTGGAGCACACACTGGAGAATTCCCCAAGGATAACTGAGCAACAGGACACAAGGGGATTAACGAGGATGTGTTCGGGGTGCCTGGGTGGCAAAGTCAGTTGAGCAGTTGAGAATCTGCCTTTAGCTCAGGTCATGATCCCGGGGTCCTGGGATTGAGCTCCCCATCCAACTCCCTGTTTGGCAGGGAGACTGCTTCTCCCTTTGCCACTTCCCCTGCTTACGCTCACTCTCTTTCTCTGTCAAATAAATAAAATCTTTATTTAAAAAAAATGAAAAAAAAAAAATAAGGATGTGCATATAGATGAGAGTGCTTGAGAAGGATTTGACTAAACAAGCTTTAAGATGCCGGCATTTGGGCTTGGGACTCCATACCTTAGCTGCTGCGCTATGCTGCCTGCGATTGCCCCTAATAAACTCTTACTGGGATGCCTCTTCGAGGATGCCTCGGGATGACTTTGAGTTTTATTGCCCACCTGTCTGAAGATCTGGACTCTGCCAGGCACATGGTTAATAGATAATTATTAAATGAATGAGCAAGTGAATTCTGCCACTCATTTCCTTCTGAATTATACTCTCTGTGGAGTCTTGTTCATTTTAGGGTCCCTTGATATGAGTGGGAAAGTGTTTCCAGCATATTGAGGTAGATACCACACATGATTTGACTTGAATTAAGAAAAAAAAAAAAGTGGTAGAACTTGAATTTAGAATCTCTTTTAAGCTCTGGTCATGAGGTGATTTGCATATTGAGGGAAGTGGAGATATATGCAATGAGTTTATTTGAATTCGACATTCACAAGATGGATTTCATGATCAGGAAATGCCTATATTTGTTAAGACTGAGTTCATAGAAAGAGGATACTTTGCTTGCTGAATAGTTTTATGATTCTAAAAACAGTACTCCATGAATTTAACGGAAAGAGTTCTTGTTGGTGATACTTAAGTTTGTTGTTTTTGAAATCCTCCTTTGAGATCTTCCTCTGTACTATTTAGACTTGGACCATAATTTGTGCACACATTCAACTATTTTATAGGAAATGTGAGGGAAAGGAATGAAAATTCATGCAATGTGAAGTGCATTATTTTATTCACTACCTTTTAAGCTACTTATCAACTCAACTAAATATTTTATTCTTCTGTCTTAAAAAAAAAAGTCTGTGAAGAGTTAAAGGGAAAAATCCAACATTATTAAAAGGAAATATGTCCTCTTCTTACTGTAGGTAGTATTGTCCTTAAAATATTAATGATGCTTTTTAAAAAATGAAGTGATTTGTTTTGAGAATAAAAATACGCTCAGATTGTTTAACAAAATAAACTTGAATATGGACTATAGTTTTAAATGTCTCTCTAAATATTCTATAAAGCATTCATTAAGACTCAAATTCCAAATTTTTAATAATGACAACTTAAAAATAAAATATAAGTCCTTTATAAATACAAGCTCCTTTATAAATTTGTGTCTGTTCTTCAGGTTTCTTCACTTTTCAGGATGCTCACACTCTGCTTCTCACCTTCCTTCTTGCACATAGAGCCACTTTGGAGAGTAAACTGTCCTAGAATGGGTCATTCCGTCTACGTAAATACTAAGATTAGAATGTGTTCTCAGAAACAGAAAAGTGAAGCTCTAAAGACTCTGCTGAAGACGATTATGGTTCATTGCAGTCCTTTGTCTTATCAAAATACAAAGAATGTCAACTTTTATGTCTTTAGCAATCATGGTCTCAAAGATTTGATAAAATAAGTAATATTCAGTGCCTCATAAAATGGACATTTGTATAGACAAATGTAACTGATTCTTAACCTACATTGAACTGTAAATTCATTGAGCTTGGGGATTGCACCATATTCATATATCTTTGTTTTCTCATTTGTCTAAATGAGTCAGTTAACACATAATAGATGTCCCACAAATGTTTGTCGAATTAAACTGGAACAGGTGAATGAAGGGTAATAATTGTCCCTAACTCAAATGAGAGACACTTGGGAAAAACATTTCCTAAAGTACTTCCACCATGAGAACTTTCCCATTGAGGTTATCTTTCTCACATCAGACTTTTGGAGGTGTGTATCTATTTATAGTATTTATTAATATCTGTATTATGCTGGAGCTAATAATTTTTTAAGACTTTATTCACTTATTTGACAGAGAGATCATAAGTAGACAGAGAGGCAGGCAGAGAGAGAGGAGGAAGCAGGTTCCCTTCAGAGCAGAGAGCCTGATGCGGGCCTTGATCCCAGGACCCTGAGATCATGACCTGAGCCGAAGGCAGAGGCTTTAACCCACTGAGCCACCCAGGTGCCCTGGAGCTAATATTTTAAGTATCTTTCCCAACTTAGTAAAATTTAAGTTCTTTGGAAGGCAGGGATTAGGTTTTATTGGCCTTTGTATTCAGGATATTGTCCCTAACAATTTATAATCTCTCAATTAACAAATTACTTTTTGTACCAGATTTGCTATACCATCTGACTGGCTAAACAATGTTGATCATTACTAAAGATCTTCTCTTTGGATAGGCATTCAGTTCCTGTTGTGAGATGCTGTTGTCCACTATTCTGTGACCCCGGTGGTAATAATATCTACTTATTATAAAATAATACGCATTTTACAGTTGGGAAAACTGAAGCTTAGAAGTCACATAGATTAAAATTGTAGTTTCTGATTAGAAAGCAGGGCTCTAATTTATAGCTACAAAAAGCTGCGTTCGGTGGCTTCATCTCATTTCATTTGCAGGTAGTAGGTAAATAATGATTTTGTATCTTTCTTAAATTATAATATTATAGTTCTTTCTTATATTTTCCCTCATGTAAAATTATGAGTTTTTGTGGGGTTTTTGTATGTCATGAGTGAAAGTCATGACATAATACTGTTGTGACTGATAAAACAATATTGAAAGACACATTTATGATTCGTTAAAAGACATAGTGTATCTTATTGGCCCTATTTGGAGTTTAAGTTTGTTTTTGTTTTTTTAAAGATTTTATTTATTTGACAGAGAGAAACACAGCCAGAGGGGGAACACAAGCAGGGGGAGTGAGAGAGGGAGAAGCAGGCTTCCTGCCAAGCAGGGAGCCCGATGTGGGACTCGATCCCGGGTCTCCGGGATCATGACCTGAGCCGAAGGCAGTCGCTTAACCAACTGAGCCACCCAAGCACCCTGGAGTTTAAGTTTTATTTAATTCATTCATGTAAGTTGGATTTTTTGTGTGATAAACATCTGAGTAGGTTGATCTCTTATTTATTCCTTTAAATATATGAAGGAAAAAGTACCCTGGAAGAGTTTCTAGCTTTTATAAAACCATTATGTGGATATCTAACAAAAGCTAACTCAACTCTTTTATCTATTCCACTAGTTAGCATCAGTATGTGGTGAGAATAAGAAAAATAATATGAAAGTGTAATCGTGACTTTTTACCAACCAATCTCTATGATATAGTTGTTTCAATAATATTATCTAAAATGATAGTCCTTTCTACTTTGCATCAATTTCATTTATTCAGCAGTTTCTGATTATCTGTATCCTTTTAAGTGTAATGATTCATTACTGTTTTTAATTTATTGAATGTCTAGGCATTATATATCCAACAAAACATTTCTTCTTGGTGGTCCTAATGGAAGGTATTTGGCTACCAAGTGTACTCAGCTGTTTGATAACGGACTTTTCCTCAAGGGTGCACCGATCCAGCCTGGAAGACCTCCTTATCTGTTAGGTACCTGCCTCAGCTGGAGCTACATTTTAACACTACATTCTTAAGAGCCACATGTAATATTTGAATTGTCACTTGGAAAATATACTAATTGTGATAAAAATCTTTGTTAAAAAATGTTTCTTTTTATGGGGCGCCTGGGTGGCTTAGTTGGTTAAGTGACTGCCTTCAGCTCAGGTCATGATCCTGGAGATCTGGGATTGAGCCCCACATCGGGCTCCCTCTCTCACTCCCCTTGCTTGTGTTCCCTCTCTAGCTATATTTCTCTCTGTCAAATAAATAAATAAAATCTTTGAAATTTTTTTTCTTTTTATACAATATACTTATTTCAAATGAGGATTAATACAACCAGAAGCCACCGCTTCAGTAAATTGAATGTTGCCTTGAATGTTCTATAGGAATTGACTTCATAATTCTGACAACCTTTTCTGTCATTTTATTTCATGTGCTTCCTCAACTCAACTTTCATCTCTACTCCTGGTACTTGTATTATTTATTTTTAACCACTTGTACTTTTAGATATATATTCTTCCTTCTCTTTATTAATGGAAATAGAAATGGGCTTAAAATTAGCTTTTTCAGGGGCGCCTGGGTGACTCAGTTATTAAGTGTCTGCCTTCAGCTCAGGTCATGATCCCAGCATCCTGGGATTGAGCCCCACATCGGGGAGCCTGCTTCTCCTTCTCTCACTCCCCCTGCTTGTGTTCTCTCTCTTGCTTTGTCTCTCTTTGTCAAATAAATAAATAAAATCTTCCCCCCAAAATTAGCTTTTTCAGTTAAACATTCTTAAAATACATAATAAAAGGTTATGTTTTTTAATATAAATTTTCACCTTTGCTGGTGAATATTGAACACACACTTCAATATACAGTTCCAAAATGGTTTTAATTGTGTTATCATGCCTAAGAAGATACCAATAACCTTCCATTTACCACCATAGTACTAAAGAATGTAGAGAATTCTGCATAAAGTACTTCCATATACAATAACTTTTAGTCATTTAAATTTCTATTTGTCATTATGGAAATGTAAATACAGAGTGATAGTTTGCTTATTTTTTTGTATCTAAAACACCTACAGATTGAGTCTGTATACATTGGTTACATTATAAATTTTCAAATAATAATCATTCCAGTACATTTTTAGTATAATGGGAATGATAAAATCTTTTTGAAATAGCAAAAATATTTATAATTTCAAGAACCTAGGATAAATATTATGGTCTATTCATGCAACTATAAATGTATAAATTAATTTAATAAGATAGAAACGTATACATTACTAAATACTGAATTTTTATAATCAGAATATGAAATAGTTAACATTGCTGGCTTGTAGAATGTTAACATGTAGAAGCTAAAAGTTAGTAGAAGAATTAGCCAAATCTCAGCCGAAAATCTGTATCCAATATTGGTTAAGACAGGTTAATTGATATTAAAATATGCGAATGTTACTAAAAGACATAGTGCAAAGTCCTGGGATTATACTAATAATGAGACAAAGCAAATTTCTTCATTTAAAAATATATGCATTCATTTAAAAATTCATTATATGGAAGTTCTTAATGATATGTAGGTCACATATATACAAATACACAAGAAATATAAACATACAAATATATATATATATACACACACAAATGTGTGTAGGTATTAGTATATGTCAAATAGATCACAAAATGAATACACGAGGTCTGAAAGTTTTATTTGCTGCTTTGTGTTAGAACGGAGGGCGTCCTAGACATCCTGGTGCTCCTGAAGAATAGTGGCCTTCTAAGGTCTGTACTGACTCTGTATTTCTTCATTCTCTCATCTGCTTTGGCATTTACTGATCGTTTACTGTGTTCTTAAAGCAATCAAAGTAGCCATCATTTTTTATCAAAATGTTTGTTTGTTTGTTTGTTTTTAGTATGACATGAAAGGCAGACGTTGGCATCAGATTGCATAGGTTTCCGTCCCAAAGGCATGAGCAAGACATCTTCTTTGCCTAAATTTTCTCATATGTAAAATATTTGTAATAATGCTACAATAAATCTACAACAGTGCCTGACCTGGAACAAGGATTAGCAAGGATTAATGATCATTAGCCTTTTTAAACTTTTACAATCAAATTTTGCATTGAAAGTTTTTTGTTCTTTGCCTTTAGGGGAGAATGTCTAGGAAATAGATTTTATAATCACCTATTTACCCTCCAGTTAAAGTCATTAAAGGTGACCTCACTATTTGATTGTATCTTTTCAAAGTTTAAAAAAATTCTTGTGGTGGAATTTTAATCATTTTGATTCATATTATTAAATTAAAAATAGAACTAGGGAATACTAAATTTACCAAGTTTTGGAATTTTCTGACTTTTGAAATGTTGATTAACACTAGGTAATTTCCTGAAAGAATATGCAGATTCATCTCCCTGAACCATCAGAGAAAACTGAACCTTGATAGTGGTCAACCACTAATCTTATTGTTTTAAAGTGAAGCATTTAGACAAAAGTCAAGTAGATAAATATGGTAAAACTTTTATTGTAGATTTTTAGATTAAGCTTTAGACAGCTTTTGCACTACCCAAGTACTGATGGTTATTTTCAGTGTATTTTATCATGTGTGTATAATGTTGTTGTTGTTGTTTTTTTAAATAAACAAGTCTCACAATTCTTGTACAATAAATGAGAGATTTCTCATAGAATTCAATAGAATAGCCAAAAATCATGTAGAGTTGGCTCATAGATATGTGAATCTTAAGATTTAGACAGTGGAGCATGTGAATTTATGAATGCCTTTTATTTTCAAATCAGAAACAAGTAAACTAAAGGTATTTAAAGTGCTTGGAACAATCATTCTTTTAAGAAATACTTTATCAAATTGATTAAAAAATTTTTTTTGCCATTTGAGGAATCAAAATGCATTCACATGGCCCACCTAGAATTCTAATGACCAGTCCATTGACATACGGAATCTTTTAAACCCTTTCACAGAGAACAGTGATAGTAGTAAACAGAATTTTTTTATTTAAGTTATGTCAATTTTTGACCACCAAACTCTGAATTTTATTTTTTCTCATCAGTGTACCTCAGTCATCGTGATGAATTCATGACCTTTTTTTTTTTTTTTTTGGATGGCCTTACCCAAGTGACAGCTACTTAATAGCATGGAGTAAGAAGTTACACTGTGTATGTTTTTAAAATGTGTCTCAGTTTATCTACCTTATCATGACTAAAATAATTACAGAGAATTAAGAATCAAATAATAAATGTAAGGCACTTACCATATTGCCTATTATTATTACTATGTAGAAAGATGCCAATGTGTGTAAAATATTTTTAATGAGATGGTTTTCATCCACATAAGACTACCCAGTATTCTACAAAGTAAGAGGTATTACATAACTGGGAAAGTGTATCCATTTGGTCACACCTCTAGAAGTAGGTTTGTTGGTTTTTACTAAACTGTTTTTGGCCACTATACCTTTGGATTTGCAAATACACATCATTAATAGGTTTTTAAATCATGCCGATTCTTTCACCTCCTTCTCTTTGCCTTTGGGGAATTTTTTTTCAAATAGGAAATTATTCTACATCATCTTTGTAAAAGTTTTAATAATAAGATTATAAATCTCAACTAAAGCGTTATATATGAATTTTAGGTGCATTACCCTGTGCCCACTTACTGGTTATAATTGTAAGTTTGCAGAATGAATTTGTTTACATTCTGTGTATTGCCAGTTTTTATTCATGTACTTCTAAATGCATTAGAATTGAATCTAATTTTTCAAATTTATATAATAGTTGTTTATATTATTCGGCTTCAAATTTGAGAAGCTCCCTTGTGATGCATTTGTGATCCAAGTCACTACCAAAAATTGTGTGAGTATAAATGAGATTTAAAAACTAGAAATAGGGGCGCCTGGGTGGCTCAGTTGGTTAAGCGACTGCCTTCGGCTCAGGTCATGACCCCGGAGACCCGGGATCGAGTCCCGCATCGGGCTCCCTGCTCGGCGGGAAGCCTGCTTCTCCCTCTCTCACTCCCCCTGCTTGTGTTCCCTCTCTGGCTGTTTTTCTCTCTGTCAAATAAATAAAATCTTAAAAAAAAAAAACAAAAACTAGAAATAGTGATTTTTATTTTATTTTTTTTAGATTTTATTTATTTGACAGAGAGAGCGCATAGCAGGGGGAGTGGCAGGCAGAGGGAGAGGGAGAAGCAGGCTTTCCACCCAGCAGGGAGCCTGATGTGGGGCTCAATCCCAGGACCCTGGGATCATGACCTCAACTGAAGGCAGCCACTTAACTGAGCCACCCAGGTGCCCCTAGAAATAGTCATCTTAAGTGAAAGTTAGGTTGGTGTCCAGACTAGTCTCCTAACTAAGTATGCATCTAACCAGTATGTAAAAATTCTGTCTAGAGGTCTTGGAATTATTTCCTCTCTCCTTTTTTTTTAAATGTCATTGTTTTATGGATGAGCTACAAAATGAAAAAAAAGGAAAGAAAGTAAAAGAAAAGAAAAGTGGTAATAGAGGAAGTTGGCATGGGGAATTGTAGCTGTATTCAGCTCTTTTTATCTTTTTCTAAATATAGTTATAAAATATTGTTCTGATCAGCCGATGTAAGCAGTGGAGTGCTTCTTCATGTCTTCTTTCTTTATTTCAATAATGTTTTGATGAATTAAAGTATATAAGCGAAACAAAGAAATCAGTGCCAATTTCTAATATCAAATCAAGAATTGAAATTGCTAATTCCCCAGATATTTTTAATATATTGCTAATCTCAAGACCAGGACTAAATTGGTATTCCAGGACTAAAGTGCTAAATTTTTAATAGAGATGTCTCTCACAAGCAAGTCTTATTATAACATACTAGAATATCATTTATTCTTTGAGGATGTGATTTATTCTATTTAAATATAAGCCCTGTAAAGGAGATGTGTTAATCTATTTTTACTCTAAGTACATAAATATGTCTGCTACATTCTAGTCAGTAGATGTATTCAGAAGCCAATATGCCTACACTCTCACATTTCTTCTGTAAATGATGAATAATATTGATAAATGAAAATTACAAATCTGCAATAGAGCTTAACTATTGAATACTAAATCATTCTGTTACTAACGCTGTGTTCCAATGACATTTTCTAGATTAAAAAAATGTCATTCCTACACTTAAAAAATATTTTGTGCCTTTACAGCAATGTAAGCAAATGTGCATTTGGAAGAAAATTCACAATGCAGCCACAAATAATTCCCTGTAACACGCAAAGTGCCATTTTCAAAAATGGTTCAATTTTCAGAATAGAATATTTAAAAAATAACCTCTTTCCTGCCAGACTTTACATTCCACATGTTTGGTACAATTAAAATGGAAGAGTGGTGGAATGGAACTCTTCCATCTATATTTTGGAAAAACATATTCACTCACCTCAATTTGTCAGTGTGCATTAAGAGGTAGGTCATTATGCAGTAGAAAAAGAAGAAGAAGGCAGCACTCTAACTCATGTGACTGACATATACAGAACATGGCCATTAATACAACTTGGCAGTGACCTTGGCAGCATTATAGGTAATCACCTTGCAGGGATAAACTATTTGAATGATAGTATAAGCACAAAGAGAGTTCTCTTTGGAACTCTACCACTTAATTTTCTTATGTCCTAACAAAAATATTTTTTAACTGATCCCTTAGTGATTTTCTCTTTACCTTTGCTCTCTCAAATGAAGGTTTACTCACAGGCATTGGTGCTGTCATTTTTCTGTCATTATGAGGACGGCTGTATATTTGGTAGCACTTTCAAAAAGGGTTGAAATTGATTCTTTTTTTATTATAGGTATAAATCTGTAGTCAAATTTTATTAGATCTCTCATAATCAAAGTTCTAAAAAGTAGAAAGCATATATAGAGAAGATAATAGTTGAAAACTCGATGTTAAAGAAAATTCTGTATTATATATATTCATAAAAATTCTCAGCACAATTATTATTACTATTTAGGATTTATTTAGATTTTTTAAGATAAAACACGTATTTTTATCACAAATTCTGAGATTTTGCAGTAGAAGATTCAAGTGCATTATTGCTTACTTCCTACATCAGATGAGTTTGTCACACAAGGAGGGAACTGAGATGCATAGAAGAGTCAAGTAAATGAGGAAAAGACCACGACAACTTTAAGTTATCTTATTAAAGCATTCTACTGCCAACCGTAATCTCCTATTTAGTCATAATGTATACTGAAATGCCAGTGATAAGGAAGTTTCATGTAATGGAGATTGGGCTTTTTTTTTTTTTTTTTAAGTTATTTGTCAGAGAGAGCGCACAAGCAGGAAGAGTGGCAGGCAGAGGGAGAAGCAGACTCCCCCCAGAGAACAAGGACTCTGATGCAGGACTCAGTGTGGGACTTGATCCCAGGACCCCAGGTTCACAACCTGAGCCGAAGGCAGACACTTAGCTGACAGAGGCATCCCTGAGATTGGACTTATTTAAAAGCCTCTAAGAAAGTCCTAATTTCTTTCACTTGCTTCTACGTCATATTTCAATATAGGAAATAAACAGTGACTTTAAAGGAAAGGCATTTTTTTACATAATGTGGATTCATTTTTAAAAACTATCCCTTCCTGAATTATTTCTGGGTTATTTTTAGCAATTTAAACCAGCTGTTGACAACAGCATTTATAGAGGGTAAGTGCCAAGACCCCACACCTCCCCGCAGCCCCACTCTGCTGCAGCCCGTGAGGTCTGAAGCCATTGACATTTCAATTCAGTGTTCTTTATTTATAATGTTCATTCTAGTTTAAACTTTTACAAGCAATACAAATTAGTTAATTTCTGGAATCAAACAAATTTACCAGTCATTAACATTTTTTAGTATCCCAAGTGTATAGAGTATTAGAAAGCTGCTTCCAATTAATGGGTCGTTTTAGATGCATAAAGTGAATTATTTTCATACATAGAATCTTTAAGAATCATTTGATAAGAAGGACACAGAAATTTATGAGGTAAGGAAGCTTCAGTAAATTACAGCATACTGCACATCTCATCAATTCATCTAGAAATTTAATCTTTACCAGCGCCTATTTCCAATTCATTGTCAAGTTGATCTATATAATCAGAATTCCTTATTATGTTTACATTACTAAGGCATAGGCCAAATGGAAAATTAGAGGTATCTTTTCTCTGACTATAAATTATAAGTATAAATTGCTGTAGTAGCCCTGTAACACTATTTAAGTTGCCCTTGAAATAACTAAATAAAAGCACATTAAGAAATATAATTTAAATCAGAGAAAAATTTAGTATTTTTGGTGCATTATGTTTAAACTACAAATAGGAATATATTTTAAGCTTACTTTTTTTAAAATATTTTATTTATTGACAGAGAAAAACACAGCTAGAGAGGGAACACAAGCAGGGGGAGTGAGAGAGGGAGAAGCAGGCTTCCCACGGAGCAGGGAGCCCGATGTGGGGCTTGAACCCTGGACTCTGGGATCATGACCTGAGCTGAAGGCAGTCGCTTAGCCAACTGAGCCACCCAGGCGCCCCTTTAAGCCCAATTTTTAAGAATAAAGTAGAAAAGCCAAACAAATAAAATGAAACACCCTTCTCCAATCTGGTAAGAACCAAAGATTGAAGTTTATTTTTAGATAAAAGCTCAGATTCTCAATACATTGAATTAGACAATATTCTCTGTTAAGTGATTTAGGACTTTCACATAGAGTTTGAAGATTAGATGGTGAAATAGTTCCTTAAAATTTTATAATGCCTCCTAATAGCGCAGCAGCATAACAGAGGAAGAAGAATCTGGAATCTGGAGTTAGGCTTCCTTGTCTCAAAACCTAGTTTTCTACTTACTTACAGTAAAAAGTTGGGGAAGTTTCATGTTTTCTCTCCCTTGATTTTTTTCTGAACTGAAATGTAATAGGACACATGATTACAAACTTAACCAAGTGTGAAGTCCAACTAAAATAATAGAAATAATATTCTTGGAACATTTTCATTCAACATTAACATTCTCACTAAGATAACTAAAAATTATTTCAGAAATATAAATTACCAAACATAAATTAAGACTCTTGCCAGAATTTCAAATTTTATTCTAGAAATCTTTTTTTTCCCATGCCAATCTGAAATGGAATCTCCCAACATAATTTTATGGATTAAAGAAAATCATATTTATTAGTTTCAGTAGTTCATAAAATCTATCATTAGACATAGAAGAAACATGTATATTACCTAGTTAATACATCTTACTTGCTAATGGATCAAGTGAGTTTTAGAAAAGGAATTAAATATAAAACTTGAATGTCAAACTATTAAAATTATTTAAATGTTATTTGTGCAGCATGCATTGTCTACCTAACAGTTGGTATCATTTTTGTAAGTGATGGAGTGTGTCTATGTTTCAGCGTTTAAGCTTCAAATACAGTTTTGGGGAAAAGCAAATAACTAATGGAACAAACACCCAAATAGGAAATGCTTTTCATGCCACGATTAAAAAAAAAACAAAACTTAACAAAAACACACACAAAAAAACCAATAAAGAGGCATTTTACAAAGCCCTGCATCCAAAAGGAAATGAGATAGGGAAACATTAATAAGGCACTCCACCCTTTATTTGGGATCTTCTAAAACAACTCCGTCTGTTTAACTGTTAGCCAGTTGCCAGTGATGTGCTTGTCTCTGCACCATACCTTTTTCCAGTTTCTAGAGCAGGTTGGGGAAAGGGGCAAAAGTTTCTATGGGTAGATGGGTGATCATTGTCCTGTTCCTTCTCCAGTGCAAACACTGCACTGTAGGATGACGCCCATCCCTAATTTCAAGGCTTCTAGAAGACGATTAGTTGTTTTTCTTCAAAAGCCGCTGAGATCTTAACCAAGAATATCACCTTTAAAATAATACTATTTAGTTTCTCATAAATACATGAAAATTTACCTAAAAGCTGGCATAGTAGCATGTATCTAGCCACATATCAAAGCTGTTTTCTTTTTTATCTCACTATTTTCTCCTCCTGAGAATTTTTTCAATGTATTAATGAAAATTAAATTTGTGACTAATCAACATATCTCCCACTTCATTATTTACTATAATGTTGATGCATGATGCTATATTCATGAATTCTCAGGAAAAGATTTTTCTCACTGTGTATCTTTATATTTTTCCATATGGTTGATTTTTGTAATTGCACTCTGTTTTTAATCTGCTATCTTTTATTATGCAATAGGGAATCATTGATCCCTTGCTCTCATCCTCGTATAATAGAAACATCTAAATATTACAGTCACAGACTATCCAGACATAGAGTCAGGAAACAGGAAAGTGAGTTGGCATTCTTGATTTACTAGAATTTTTTTTCTTTCAGTAAAACTAAGACAATATTATTCATTAATTAGTTTAGTTGTTGGTTTTTGTTTTTTTTTTTTTTTTTATCAAACCTGGTGATTAGCCAAAGATTCATAATCTCTTAGGATCTAATCACAGGCAGGAATTAAAGATCCAAAGAATTCTTCAGGAGAAAAAGATGATTATTAATGGAGTTGGAAATATTTTTTTAAGTATCCTTAGAAAATTTAAAATGTAGGATGAAAGAGTGCACAAATGGTCAAATACCACTTCATCTGGTATCACAAACATCTAAAAAAGACAGGAAAAAAAAAAAGAGGGGAGTATCTGGTTGGCTAAAAAAGACCCATAGGAATGGAAATTTTAAAAGCATTATGAGAAAAGAAGAAATTAAACAGTTTGGAAGTGAAATTTCTAAGAAATAGTGACAGTTTAAAATTCGATAAGGAGAATAGAAATTAAGGTGTGGTATTTACAAATTCATTCAGATTAACCATGAAGAAGAGCACAACAAAGGATAGAGTGTATGTAGCTCATTTATTCACGTGGAGGTGAAAGTAAATATAGATAATGCCAGGAATATTGTAAGTTCCACAAAGGTGTGATTTTTTTAATCTGTTTTATTTTTATTCTTTGATTTATCTCTTAAAATAGTGCCTAAAACACAGTACAAACTAAAGCACAAAAATAAAAAACCCAAAAACCTTTAGAATGAAGAAATGAATGAAACTTTGCTTTATCTTTTATCTTTATTAAGCAACAAAATGAACTCATGCTTGTGTCAACGTACATAGGAAATGTAACATATGTATCTATGACCTGTGGAATCAATTGAAACTAAAAAACAAAGCAAATATCATGGAATTCCTGGGCAGGTCTTGCTAAAGCTAAGATAATTTTAGTAGCAAGGATTCTCATAACATAATACCATTGCAGGGCCAAGAGGTACTATTCCTAAGAACTTGTAATTAAAAACTAGAAGGTGACTATCAATGATAATATTTTTAAAAGAAAGCAAAAGGTGGCCCAGAGAACCACTGTTAGTAACTAACTGACAGAGTTAACATATAGAAGGAAAAATCACAATGACTTATTACACATGTTGTATACATTCTGTAACACCCCAGGTATGAGTATGAACCAACAGAGCATCATTAAAAACTGGTCCTAAACAAAAACAAAAACAGCTGGTCCTAGGAGGATATTTTAAACTACAGTATAGAGTGTGAAGGAGAAGAAATGGTATAATCTCAACTTTCCAACACTTTGGTTTTTGTCCTGTGCAACATACTTATTCATAAATTAGAAAAATATTCTCTAAACCACACAGATTTGAGTAACTGAAGGAATAGTGAAATAATTTATCCACTAAATTTAAAAATGTTAATGAATCCTATGTAAAGCATGGGAAGTCCAGCCCTTGAAAGATAGGCTCCAAAGCCTGTGTCATCTTGGTAAAAATTGGTTAACTGAAGAAATGGTGAGAAATTATGAAGCTAAGGAAATACAAATAAACTCTTTATGTCAAAATGTGGAAGAGTTGGCTAGAAACAAATCTGGTGAGGGAAAACAATGCAAAATGGACATAAATGAAAAGATAAACTTTGGCTTCAAAATTTAGGCAGTGTGTAGATAAATAAAAATATGTATTTGACAGGAATATGCAACCAGAGCCTCTTTTGAGTACTATGTATATTTTTGGACTAGAAAGTTAAAGACAAATATGACTTGAAATGAAGAGCTGCAGATACGGGGGAGAATAGAAAGTAAAGCAAGGGCAGGCTAACAAAAACAGGTATAATTCAATATACAGGCTTGAGGTGTCTGAAATGACATGATTATCAAATGTTCTCTATACAGAGGGTAGAAGAAGATAAGTGGGCATAAAGCATTCTGTGAGGGATTAGCTATAAGTCAGAATTTCCTGAGTGAGAGTTGTGAAATATCAAAATAGGTTACTGAGGAAGGTTATGTTGCTCCTTTTCCGGAAGGCCTTAAAAATAGGAGAGGTGGAATCCTTGTGAAATAATTTGGGGATGGTATTGTCTGAAGGAGGGGAAAATGGTATGACCTTGCATGGCCTCTGCCAGTATTAATGTCTGGCATTTCTACTCTTAACCTTGGTTGAATAGAAATATAGATAACATATTTCAACAACAACAACAAAATAGATTATTTTGCTCTTTTCTAACATGGCAAAATTTAGATAAATTTTAAAGTGGATCTCCTAAAGATCTAGTTTAAGGAAAGTGAAAATTTCCGAGGGCATCCTAAAATTATCCTTAATAAGTTTAAAGAAACATTTATTAATATTTATCCTACTTTTTTAAGGAATTGTGCTATATTCATTGTTTCCTAATTCATAAAATATATAACATAGCCATTCTTATGTAATTTTGAATGTTGGAATAATCAGAAAAGTGACCAAATAATGATTTGGTATGTTAACTGCTTACTTGATAACAGTGTTCACTTTTCTAGCATGTAAAAGTGACGTCACCTGTGTACTTCTGAGAACTCTTTTATTACCAGACCGATGGACAGGCATGAGAGACTCTGATACAAAAAATATTCCAGACATCCCTTCTCCATGAAAGGCAATATTTGTCAACATGTCCTTTCTACTAAATTAGAATTTTCAGAGGTTTCCTGTTTACCAAAAGGCCTCTTCAAGTGCATGGGCTGTAGAAACAGCCATGTGGAGCTTTCCCTTTGCACAGTCAATGGACCAACATCTTAACATTGAATTCAGGCTTGAATATAGTGCGTCACTGTCAATCATGGAGTTTTTGAATGGCTCTGATCCAGTGTGCTCATCAGCTGGTACAATAACATATGTAAATACATAAATGAATATATGTGTGCCTATATTTGTACCACAGTGCTCTCCCTACAAAAAAGTAAGAGGACAGTCTGATACATGCTGAAAATATACAAACGATTACTTCCTCACCCTATGTAGGCTCTTACAGAGAGCAAGGCTATGTGATACATTGTGGAAAAAAAAACTGATGTGAACTTCTGTAATACACCAAAATGTGTGAGTTTTCTTCAACAATTATAAGTATATTGCCAATTATGTCAACTGTTTTTATACAATTAATAGTATATTTTATTAGGTCTGTGTCTTATAAAACTGATATACATAAAATTACTTCTATTGTAATATATATAAAGAGTGTGAATTGTATAGTTATAGCCAGAGGTCTCAAACACAAACAATTCTAAAGAAGTAGGTAAATGAATAAAATTCTGAAGTGGAAACTGCACTGGATAGAGAAGAATATTGTAGTCGACCATAATTTGAGGAGATGAAGGAGAGCATAAAGAGATGGAAGAACAAGAGGAGAAGCAGAAGGGGGAGTGAGGGTTAATGACCAAGGTAATATCAGAATGAATTGAATCTGGGTTTGAAAACTACCCAAGGCACTGTAAAGGAACGCAAGATGACTGCCGTAAGCTTATTCATAGATATTCACCTGGTTTCCCTTGTGAGCAACCACATTCATTTCTAGAAAAGGGGAGGGGGAACTTACTGATGCTGATAATATGCTAATAATAAGTAACTAACTCAGGTGTCATTCTTTTCCCCTACTTGGTCCAGTGAATTCTTTTTTGCCATTAAGAATGATAAAATGTTAGATGAATTAAAGAACACTGATTTTTTAAAATAAGGATTTATTTTTTTGAGAGACAGAGATAGCAAGAGAGAACATGAATGAGGAGGAGAGAGAGAGAAGCCGGCTCCCTGATGAGCAGGGAGCATAATGCAGGGCTCAGTCCAAGGACCCTAGGATCATGACCTGAGTCAAAGACAGACACCTAACCAACTGAGCCACCCAGGCACCTGAGCCACCCAGGCGCCCCTAAAGAGCACTGATTTTAAAAGTACTTCTTAGATTCCACTAAAACCCTCTGAACATCCCATTTTCTGCATAGAATTTTAACTTGAGGGGCGCCTGGGTGGCTTAGTTGGTTGAGCGACTGCCTTCGGCTCAGGTCATGATCCCGGAGACCCGGAATTGAGTCCCACATCAGGCTCCCTGCTCGGTGGGAAGCCTGCTTCTCCCTCTCTCACTCCCCCTGCTTATGTTCCCTCTCTGGCTGTGTTTCTCTCTGTCAAATAAATAAAATCTTAAAAAAAAAAAAAAAAGAATTTTAACTTGAAAGCACTCTCGTAACTAGTACCTTGCTGCATTAGCAGAGTATGTGGCTCAAATACTGAGTCTGGGACAAGATTTATGTAGTCTGTAATTACTTATACTCTTAACAGGAGCTGTGTGACCCTGGGCAAGTAACATAACCTCTCTGTCTTCCAGCTTTTTTTTTTATTTTGTGAAATAGAAATGATTAAAATAACCTTCCTCATAAGCTACTGTGAGGATTGGAGTTAGTATTTGTAAAGCTTTTGGTGCTAAAGGAAGTATTTCCTTTCATAGGTATTTATTTCATAGCTATTTATTAAATTTCTAAATATGATTAGAGGTTCAAAGTACGTAATGTAACCTTAGCCTTAATTGTTTATATTGCTTGAGGCTGAGGTGAACCAACTTTTCAAAGCAAAAAGTATGGAAAAAACAATTCTATTTACCCAGGCAATTTAACATCTTTGTCAGTTTATTTTTTCTCTAGAACTGTATCCTTTGGAGAAGCATTTTGACGTCATTTTGTTTTACACCTTTGCCAAATTTCTACCATTTAGAAACTTTAAAGGGGCCTTTAGAAATTGAAGCTAGCTCCCTTTATATATCTGAGGAAAATGAGACTCAAAGCAGTTGACTGACCGAAAGACAAGAAGCTCGTAGGCAGCAGAATCCATCTAAGAATCTGATTATAAATAGAACTTTCTTTTCACTATACTCTACCACTACTTGGTGCTTTGGAAATATATTGTACTAATTGTTAAATATTTTATTAGTATTTTTACTTCAAAAGAACAACAATTTTCTGTACTTGTTATCATATTTGTTCTTCTCTGTAAAGCTAAAAGAATAGTTTTCCATCATTTTATCAATTATTGAATAATACTATTATGTTTTCCTTGAGCCAGGCACTGAGCAGAATGTTGGTTTAGGGCATTGCAGCAGTGCAGCATAATCCATAGTCAGAGGGAAGATTCCTTTCTTTAAAAAGCTAGCATTTGCCAGAACATATTCTGGAAATACGTTCAGAAATACTCCAGATTCTGGCATCTAGCATACTGAAGAATATGAAAAGTCCTACAGCAAAGAAACTTAATTTTTTTAAATTTCTTGCCTTTCCACCCCTCCCCCCAAGGAATAGCTTGGTATAATCCTTAAGGACCACTGACCTTTGGAATCCACACTGGGGTTTCTGAGGAGAGTCTCTGGCTTGCTTCCACTGATGGGTGCTTTCTTTTAGATCCTAGCTTTTAGAGAATCAAGATTAAAAAACTTTCTTTCGGTAAACTTCTGATCGGTAATAACGTGGTCTTTTTTACAGGGGAAGTACTGTAATCCTTTCCATGTATTAGTATCTGCCAAGGATGACTTGGGCTATCCTTGAAAATAGCCGGGACGGAAAGTGTAGACATGCGGAGATAAGGAGCCTCCTGCCAGGCCTTCAGCATAAGAACCGACTTAGCTTACCCCCTCTGCAGCACACTTGCCCTGCCCTGGGGGGAAGGAGAAAACATTCTGTTCGTCTGAGGACACCTCTATTCCTAGCTCTTTGACAGTTTCACTTTCCATATCCCCTCAGTTTTAAACATGTGGAAAAAGAGATAAAGGAAGGTGATGAAATGAAAAAATGGAGTGGGGAAGGCTACAAAGAGGGAGAAGAAACTCAGATTTACATGCCCGCTTTGCATGCAATTATGACTGGGTTTTAGAAGGGGATGTGAGTGTCCTCCAAGGGTCATTTTACAAGATAAGAAGGGAGATGGGTATACAATGTGAAATATTGGTTAACATTGAGAATAGAATCAAACATTATGCAGATTTTATTAGAATAAATATATCATGATTCATTTAGGAAAGCAAGTAAGACCATTTTGATTAAAAAAAAAAATACCTTTCCAAATTTCTGATTCTTTTGGGGGGCACTAGATCAACTATAAATGAAAATAAATTAATGTTAATTTAGCCTTCATGGTAAATTATACAACTTACCCTATTTTAAAACTTATAAGTTATGTTCACCAAGTAGGAAATAAAAAGAAATTACTGCAGTAAAGGATCAAATTTATGCTACTCCCCTCCCCAAAATAAAATCACAGGGGAGGGAGAACTGAAAGTGTATACCCATTCTTTCTTAAATAAAGTTTGATTGCATAGGAAAGTTTGACCCCTCTCTTTACTTAAAACATGGTTTTTTTGTTAGACATTTCTAGTTAACAACTTTTAAAATTAAAGGGGTCTATTACCTTTTGCTCTAATTTCTTATTTATTAAAATTCGCATCCTTAAATGTTCTATTTTTCCTCCTAAAAATGCTTTAATTTAAAAAATACTAGATGATTCAATTTGTCTATTCATTCTAACTTGGAAATTAATCTGTTTGGCTTGAGGCTACATAGCTTACTCTCATTAGATGGGTATGTCCAAAGATATGTGAACATTTCCCATACAGTGAGACACTGGGATTTTCAAATATCGCTGAGATCTTAATCAAAACTGGGTTGATTGCTTGGGAGTTGGGTCCTGTGAGAGAGGAAATAAATCAACCTGCCCCCGTGACTCAGGTACATTAGTAATGTTGTAAGATTGTTTATTTCTAAAAGAAAGAAGGTACAATTTGAAATATGTAATTCTATACTTTGCAAAAGTTTTACATTGTATTTGTCAGATTGTTCGTGGTGCTATGAGTGTTTAACACTGCAAAAGGAACTTTTATACCCAAGAACTATTTGAATCAGTAGACACTGATTTAATGAAATGTCCATATTTCAAGGGAAGACACACCTTTGGATTCAGTTCATATCAGTTTAGAAACCTTTTGCATTATACTCTATTATCAGTGCTTCAAAGTATTTTATAATTTTTATGAAATTATATAGTGCTGAAGTGAAGAAAACAAGTTTACACAATTTATGAAATTGAGTTGCATCCAGCTGAATTGTTACAAACAAATATAGTGCTATTTTTTATTTGAGCCTCACAACCTTCTCAAAGAATATAAATGTTATTTTTCCCATTCTGTAGATGAGGAAATTGAGGTCTGGGAAACGATGGATTACCCGTTTGTAGCAAACGTGACAGGCAGAGTATTCATGGAATATTCACGCTGGAGTCGTCATCTTCTAAATATTGCCTGGCTCCATCCGGGTTTTAGGTCTGTCCTCAGATGTCATCTTCCCTGACAGCACTGTCCACCTCTGCCCTTTCCTGCTCAGGCACCTCCTTGCCTGTTCTACAGTGGTATTTTCTTTCTAGCACTTCTCTATCTATAATCATCATATTAGTGCACTTCTTTATTGGCCCTCTCTTTTTATAAAATGCAGGTTTCAGGAACACCAAGATCTACTTTGTTTTGTTCTACTTTTGTTTTAGCCTGGTAGCTAGCATCATGCTTGACACATTTATGTCTCTGTAACTAAAGACCAGACTTTTTCATTGTTACTGCTGTAAGTTTAAGCATCATGAACTTGGCTCACGGTCTCCAGGGGCTTCAGTGTCGCCAGGCTTTGATTTGCCCACATGGTCCAAGCTACAGTTTCGTTTAAATCTCTGATGAGATTACACCGTGTACATACAGTTGCCTGTAGTTCATCTGCTCCAAAGTGTAGCAGGTAGGATGCGAAGCATCATGCTAGGAGACCTGTACTGCACACGTGCGCCAGAGTCTCATCTCTCACGTTTAGCCAGCAGCATTCTTGACCAGCAACCCTGACAAAAGTTCTGAAGTATTAAAACCGTGTGTTACACAGCTCTGGTGTGTTTTACAGCGAGCAGGGCTGTCGTGTAGAGTCCTCTTGTCCTGGAGTTTTACACAGATAAAGGGAGGATATAGTTTTGAGAGGAATGCTCTAACTACAAAGTGCATCCTGAAGGCCATTTAGCTCACAATGAAGGTCTGTGTTTTAAAATAGCACTATAACAAAGTAACTACAGAGTTTTGGCAAGGGCTTCAACTATTTATAGAACTAAGTAAGGCATAGTAAATAATACCACAGTACCCAATTCTCCCTTGCCATAACCCCAAACTTATGAGAAGCACTGTAATTATATTTTTCTACTTAAAAAAAAAATCATAGTAGCCATTATCAGTTTAACCATACGGAAGCTCAGGCTGAGATTTCTTTTTTAAATGCATAGTTTTGATTTTCAACAGCTGCACTGGGTCTTTAATCATATATTATCTTTATGAAGCCTTTTTCTAACATATGTTAATTGGCTGTTTTCTGTGACAAATTATGAGCTCTTACTTTGATGAGGTTCAATTGCAATCATGTTGAAGTCGAGTACGTAGAGTTTCCACCCCTGCTGGCTCCTCAAACCACTACAAACATCCGCACGTCACTGCAGTGCTGAGTAATGGCAGGATTTGGGCTGGCTGATTTCACTACAGATTTTTTTTTTCCACAGGATATTTTCAGCTTCTTTGTACTAAATCTGTTGCAGGGTTTGCCCTTTTTAGCAGAAGCATGCTCTAAAATTAACATCAAACCTTATTGGAGATTACTATAATACAGTGAGAAATATTTCATAATACAACACCCCAGCATCTGCTTTGCTTTGCTGAAATTTTTGTGTATTTATTATACATTTCTTAAAAACAATCAGTTCTTAGATTGTTAGTATTTTCTAAATAATCAGCATTTTATAATAAATATTTTGAATTCTTCTGAAGGGAAGAATGGGTATTTATTGAATAGATGATTATTTAGTTGTCATAAAGAAAAGGCACAGAACATTTTTTTAGGTGTTTCCAAATGTCCATATGTTAAAGATTCTATTATATTTTCTCTTTTCTTTGCAGTTACATCTGTTGGTCAAGAAATGAAAAGAATTACATGTTCCACCAAGGTTAATGTCCAATAAGATGCATAGCATCCATTTCAGTTTTCTATCCTAATGTCAGTTTGTAATGTATGATTAGGATGAACAGATATGTTCTAATCCATCTGCTCTGAGAACCGTGACAGATAGCCTGCTTCAGATACCAACAGATGATCAGTGAGAGCTATAATTAGAATAGATGTAAAAATACCACACATTTGTTTATATTCTCAGAAAAGTAGTCAGGATAATTGATTAAGGCCTTCAGAAACTGTGTCAAACGCCAGTCATATTGAGATTAATTTAATTGTGTTTCTGGCCTGACATCTAAGGTAAAGGACTCTACAAAGTGTGGTTCTCCAAAGCCAAAGCTAGGGGTCAAATTTCCGTATAGGTATTAGTTTAGAATAAGATGAGCCAGATGTGAATAGGAGCTACTCCTCCTCATGAGGCTGTTTTTAATCAGCCATTTCCCTAGAGTAGCACACAGTCAATGAGCTCTAAATCCTGAGGCTACCTGCGTTCATAGGAAGGCCTGGGAACATCATTACAGAACTTACAATTGAGCATATGTGAAAAAATTAGAGCAGAAATTAAGGGTAAGAAAGGTTAACTTCAGAAGTCTTACTTTGGTACCGCTCTTTTAGAAGGTCTTAAAGAGATAATTTAAATGTTTTTTTTTTTAAAGAATATTAAACCCTACTAAATGCAGATACTAAATCTATTAAAAGATCACTGTAAATAAGCCAAATGGAAAGTCATTATTGACTTATGTTATCCAGAAGTGTTTGAATATATATATATATAACTTTGAGAAGGTAGATGTGTCAATTTCAACATGAATAAGTAAATCTAAAGTGGGTTGTTGGTTGATTTTTGTTTTATTTTTGTTTTCATTAACAGTACTCCAGCTAGAGAGCATGGCTTTAGGAACCCTGTGTGATACCTCAGTGTGACTGCAAAGGCACTGTGTCCTAAGCTCGTGTGCACAGGGAAATTTGGTTCCACTTGATAAGACACATACTTAATTGGCTTTAAGAAAATAAACCAAAGTAAAGAATGATGTGCAAATGAAACAGAGAACTTGGCACTTGACTGTATGGAAGCCCGTGAGCCATGTGGCTTAATTGGGGCCAGTTGGGATCATTTAATGATTGCTGTCAGAAGATCAGATTTAATTCTCCTTTTAAGAAGACCACAGTGGGATAGAGTTAAACAAATTGTCATCAGAGGTTTCAGATGAACAAAGCCTTAATTAGGTTGATTAGGATGCTGTAAAAGAGATGAAGAGAATAGAAAAATTGATGAATCACTGGTTTCCATGTTGAGCCACATGTAAGAGCAATATCAAATATCTGTATCTTGAGAGACATTATTACAACATTTTGAATATTATGTATATCAGATGGAAGACTTTTGTGTAAACTTTCAAAATTTCTGAAGTTCCACTAGAGACAAAAGTAAATGACATTCAGTGTAAATAGGAGGTGATTTATGAAGCATATTCTTCTTAATGTATAACAAAAACATTGGCAAGAGGACCATAGTATGTCTTTCCATTTAAAGCTCTCTTTATTAAGAGGGAAAATAAATAACCACAGAGGCAAATTATTTTTAAGGACATCATTTTCATTCATTTAATGTAATATTTGAGTACAGAAAAAAAACAAAGCCTTTACTTAGAATGTTCTTTTAACCATTCATACCACAATCTTAGTAGTACTGTGATTACTTACCAGTGATAATACTCGTGACTACTCAGGTGTCTTAAAATGTATTCTTACTGTTTTATCATCATAGTAAGAAAAGATTAAAATGTGTTGTTTTTTTCCTTTTGCTGCAGTTTTGCAGGAAACTGTTCTCACTGCACACACCCGTACACGCACACCAATGTGTCAGTAGGCTAAAGACTGTCCAGTGCATATAGGCTTTTGAGAAAGAAATTTATAAATAATTCCATTTTAACCATGAAGTATGATACTTTTAAATTTAAGAAAACAATGAACATAAAATCTTTTTCCAACCCAATTAAGAAGTGCCTGGAAATTCAGATTTTGTTAGAATAAGAAGATGATAATGTATAATAGCATCATCTCCTCTTTCAAGCCTGGCTTGATTTGAGGGCTGAAAATTTCATTTCACTGATCCTGGTGTTACATAGTGCTTTACTTGCTTTGTTCAATGGCAGTAACAAAAAAATCCAGCTGCATATTCTTACTGAGAGGCTACAGCTGGGCAACAGAGCACAATCTGTGTTGCTAAATAGTAATTCTTCCTCTGTGATGAGACAGTGCCAGATTTACCTTTGTGGTACGCCCTGCCACATCACTAAGTGGCCTTGGAAAGAAAATGTGGTGGCTGTACTGTTGTGAAAAATTAAGAAAACAAAGGCATGGTAGACCATGAATTAATTACTTAATATGATGTGGAAAGACAAAAAACTGGTGTGGTTCAATAGCACAAGGCTGTGGACATATTTAGACCATTTGGAGTTTATTTTGGCATGGGAAATGGAGAATGCTATTTAAGCTGCCTTGTGAAAAAATGTTCAAGACAAAATATACTATGGAAAACCATGACAGGGAAGCTGTGCTCCCGTGTTTAGTAAATTGTTTATAATGCAACACAGTTGTTTAAAGGTGGGTGCCTCCTAAATTCTAGAACTGTGTAAATAAAATGATTTATGTCAGTGATAATGGCAGGTTAGGCCCACTTATTAAATTAATTGCAGAGGTTTTCAAAACGAGTTCCTTTTTAGCCTTATTATATTTCTGACATACATTTCATCTCCTTTTGTCCTTGGGGAAAGATATTAAAGTAGGACTAGAAGCATTAATGTAGAATTTTCAGCAGCCGTGGTCATTGGGAAAATTGATATATTTCCCTAGTTATTTCTACTTTTGCAGCCTGAAGCTCTTCCATGACTGATACTTAAGAGAAACTTCTTAATTTTTATAACACTGTAAATTTTCCCTTCATATAATGATTATTGTTAGTGAATAAATGAAGCATTACCTGTTAGAACTTGCTCATCATTAACTTTGTAAAGTCAAGTCTTCATGGTATATATATGGTCGTGATCTCAGGATCATGGGACCAAGCCCCATGTTGGGCTCTGTGCTCAGCAGGGAGTCTACTTGAGATTCTCTTCCTCTCCTTCTATCCCTCCCCCAATCATACTTGCTCTCATTCTCTCTCTCTCTAAAATAAATAAATAAATCTCAAAAAAAGAAAAGTCTGGGGGTGCCAGGGTGTCTTTGTTGGTTAAGTATCTGCCTTCACCTCGGTCATGATCCCAGGGTCCTGGGATTGAGCCTGGCATTGTGCTCCCCCTCTCCTGTTCCCCTATTTGTGCACGCTCTCTCCCTTTCTCTCTGCTAAATAAATAGATAAAAACAATTTTTTAAGACTTTATTTATTTATTTGACAGAGAGAAACACAGTCAGAGAGGGAACACAAGCAGGGGGAGTGAGAGAGGGAGAAGCAGGCTTCCTGCCAAGCAGAGAGCCCGATGTGGGCTTGATTCCAGGTCTCCCGGATCATGACCTGAGCCAAAGGCAGTCACTTAACCAACTGAGCCACCCAGCTGCCCCTGGATAAAATCTTTTTTAAAAAAGTTTGTTCCCAACTCAGTATAGGGAACAACAAGCTGAAGTTCAGACCTGAGCTTCCTAACTCAAAAATTCTACTTCCACTCCTCAGTATAAATTACTCACCTTCCATATATGAGATGCTATATAAATATGAGGAAAGATGAAGTGAGGTTATCAGCTTGTTTATGTATATAAGAAAATGTTCTCAAGAGTAGTCATTAAAAATAACAACCGAAGGAAATATACACCTGAGATGAAAATCTTAAAACCATTAGTCAACTAAGTTATTAGCTCCCACCATAGGCCTGGCAGTGGGATAGATACAGGGAATATGAAACTGGGACTATGAAAGTGAGACAAAACAGAGTTGGCTCACAGATACCGAAGGAGAGAGACAATTTCAATTATGACAAGCACTACAAAGGAAGACATGGTTCTATGAGTCCTCATGGGGGATTTGTTGCCGTCATGAAAAGATGGAGTGCTTTCTGAGGTGCTAGAGCTGAGATGGAAAGAAAAGGAAGAAGTTAAGGAGGCAGAGAGGGGAAGGAGGAGCATTCCAGACAGATGGAATTGCACATGCAAAGGCCCTGTGGTCAGAAGGAACATGGCATGTGTGAGGAACAGATGACATTATTATTTGCATGTGATACTATGTTACAAAGACTTAAAGATGACTCAAAAGCCCATCATAATAACACTAAATTGAAATAAATTGAGAAAATAACTTTATGTTCGGCATGATGGCCCTTATCTAGGGGTATCTAATGGTTGTTGTTTTTATTATCTTTAAGAGGGTGAGTTTGGGCTATGTGTCTAAAATGAACCCAGTTTGCATTCATAGTTAGGGTAACATGTTATATAGAACATCATAAACTTAGAGGGAAGTGGGAGAATGACTTTCAAAACCAAGGAAATATTCCCCAATTTGTATGACATCACATAGTTAAATAATAATAATAAAATAATAATAATAATATCTTTTGAAGTTAAAATGCTGCTTAAACCAAAAAAAAACTGAAAGTTCTACTTGTTCCTTTTAATCAAAATATAATTACTGTCTCATAGGTCTTTCAAATATATCCTGAGGTAGAAAATTAAATGTATCTAGATGCACTAGAATGTAGAGAGTTTTCCATTTAAAATAATATTGAATTATTTAATTATTTGAATTAGGAATACCAGGCTTGTAGTGACTGGGCTTAAGATCATTTTTGTACCTTACTAAGAATCCAGTTTGTATTTATTTAATGGTATAATTTCTTGTGTGATATAGTGTGCTTGGTTTTGAGCCTTGAGTTTTTATAAGACATTATATGAAGATGCTAATGTTAGTGAAAATGTGAGTCATTGAAGAAGTTATTTGCTAATATGAGTAAAAGAAAATCAGAAATCTTACTTTGCAAATTGACATCACATATTTTAATGTTTTATTATTATTCATGGGCTGTTTTTATTTAAGTGACTGCATTGTGCTTATCGTACCAAAATACATGCTTTGCAAAGATAAGTTTAGCAGAAGAGAATTAATTTCTTCCCACATCTTTTAATGTGGCATGGCAGTCTCACTCTGTGATCAAAACACATATCTGAAGGTTGTGTTTAATTTTTAAATCAAAGTGTTGTGGGAAGATGATTGAAATCTGAAGATGACTCAGATCCACTTGATATGTGGTTTTCTTCCTACAGAAACCTTATGGTAGACTGCCATTTCCATGTTAGAAGGAACCTAATAGTGATGAGATTGAAATAAATATTTTCACTATATACTGAAAGTTTGTATTAGTTTCTTTGGTTCTTACTCCGTATTTAAAAAAAAAAAAAAAAAAACTTTGAGACCTTCAATAACATAGTCATCTATTCTCCCCACCAACTATATCCTTTTTTAAACTATAGGTATAAAGATGTAACCAATGTGTCTTACTAACAAACACATATATTTTGGGGGAACAGTTTTTGTGATTCTTTTTTTTTTAACCAAAAATAAAATTTATCCAATTGGCTTTTTGCTTGTATACAATTCTTCCTTTGACCCAAAGGGTAAATTAAGATTATATGGCTGCATTAGCTGTGTCCAGTGATTTTTGTGAGGCATGATAAAGGTAATTGTGATATATTTCCTACTTCACCAAAAGGAACTTGTTTATCTTCCTATTTTTATTTCTTAAAGAAATCTTACAAAATATTAACCTAGAACTAAAATGGATTTTTCTTAGGTGTTTTTAAAATAGAAATAAAAAATTGCATCCCCATGTCTGGATTTCTGTCAGTGTCCCTTATCTGAACCTCTCAAAGGCCTCTCTGTGTGTGGTGTGCGGCACAGCACACTCAGACAGTTCTGCTCAGAGAAGGAAGTGAAGAGTTTTGGTTCCCATTTTACACTTCTGGAACAGTTTAGGGAAGGAAGCACCTTTACACCTTTTATTGTTCGTGGTTGCTGACATCATATCCTTCCCTGACCAGTCTGTGCGTGTTTCCTGCCATTCTGTCAAGATTCTTCGGTGTTAAGGGGAGGGATTTGTGGGAGGGAGCGAGGGAGGGAGAGAGGAAGGGAGCAAGAAAGAGTGAGGCAGGGAAGGGGGGAGGAGGTGTGTGTCACTCAAGGGAACTTGTCTGTAAATGAGAGAGCTGGGGTAGCAGAAGGATCTTTAGCATCTGTCCACAAGAAATACTTCTCAACTTGGGTCTCAAAACCACTTTGCCTTCATCTGTCTGCTTATGCCAAACTCAAAGTGAACAGAAGCCTGCCATAATGAAGTTCCCCTTTTTAGTAAGCAGCCTGATTTTATTTTTCTTATATTTAGGTTGACAAAAAAAAAATGCAGAAGACTGTAACTCTATAGAGTGTAACTGTGGTGGAGCATTTCTTTCTCTTTTTTTAATTACTGATTGTTTCTGTGTGTAGCTCTGTCATTTTCCAAGAATGCTGCTTTCATGTGGAAAGAAGTAGCGGCAAGGCTGCTGGAATTATTTTAAGCTTATGGTTGATTGTACCTAATGAAAGTTCTCAGCATAACTTGAAATTCTACTTCATGTAGTTTACCTATTCTTTTCTTCGTATACATACCAAACAGTTTTAAAAACTACTGAAGTTTTTCATCTCTTTTTCAGCTTCTCTAGGCCTCCTATCAAATTAATATTTGAAACTGACCTTACCATATAATTTTTGCATAAAAATCAGCTTAGAGAAGTAGTTACACTAAGAAAACTACTGAGCTATTATTGACCTTCCTAACTCTTTGAGTTTTTACTGACAGCCCTGAAATGTGGTGATACATAATCAAATGTTCTGAGGCACATTTCATGACATATTTTACTTCATGAAAAAAATCGCATCATCACCGCATAGTATTCTGCATATGTACATAATAATATCAAGTTTTGCATTTTAAAAATGTTCAGAAGGCAACACTTCAAGAAATATTCATTTTTATGGAAAACAAGAAAATATTTTAATTTTACTGAAATTTAAGCTTTTCTTTACATTAGCTTGCATATTTCAAAAAGGAAAGTACATCCAGTGGTACTTTCACCAGCTATTTTATATATATATTTGATATACGCATACAAATTTTTTCAAGCAAAATATTTCCCATCCTTTTTTAAGAATTTAAAAAAATCCTTGCTCTGTTCTTTTTAAAAAGTGTCTCTCCTTTCTAAGTTGTGAAATATAGGGTGGTGATGTGTAGGAACTCTTCTAAGTTTGGCTCATGAGGAGTTCTCTCTCTGCCTTTCTGCAGAGAATTTTCTCAGAGGGATGCTTCTCTGCTTGTTTGGTTATTTGTATTTTGAAACCAGATCTGTCGAAGTTCTCCTCTTCCCCGCCTTGTCACCACACTCTAATCTGTTCACCCTGACCTTCCACCTTAAAGTGAGTAAGCGCTTAGGCAGGCATAGTCCTGTAAGCCGATAGTGCCACCGGCCTCAGCCAAATGAAAAGAAAGGAAATCGTCCCATATGCTTTTGCTGTGGATTCATGGGTTGGCTTTTCTGTGATGAGGAAGCCTGTCTGTCTCTTTGGGGTCTTGCACATGCATGGGAAATGCCATCCTAAAGGGCCCGCTTGCTTCTAAGGTAAGACTATAGGAAACACAGGAAAGTTGCCCAGTTGAGTGATATTTAAGATGGTTTCTAAAAATAAATAGATGGACAGTGTGTGGCAACAGTGAATATATAGTGCAATTGTGCTTTGTGAATGTTTTATATTTTAATGTGATTTTAATATCTTATAGCTAATTTTTTCATGCTTATTTGTCAAATGTGTGTTATTTATATAACTTTTGAAAACTTTTGAACCACTTCCAACATTTAAAATTGCCGCTGGAGTAGTAATTTTTGATGAGCACTGTGTGGTCATGATGTTATTCAACATATATAGTATTCCCAAAGGCACAACTGAGCTGCAGTTTCATAGAAAGGCACTGGGCAAAAGAGAATGGATGGTCTTAGTATTTAAGCAGTGCTTAATCCACCAGAACTAATTATATCATAATAGCTTCTGCAATTAGATAATCACAAAAAAATTTTAATTTAAAGAAATTTACTCAAGGTGATAAAGAATTTAGCAATTAAATTAAAGAAATCAAAAGACAGCTGATGATCAGACCAAGTGTATAAGAGCTTTCCTGTTCCAATAACTTTGAATTAGAGCCAAATAATGTATTAAATAGCCAGGACACTGGCTTAGCATTACATAATACATGTGGGAATTTCTCAGGTCCCTCACCAGACACCAGCTAAAACAGGGAACTTCTGAGCCATGTGTAAAATAGGTGCATTCTTTGACATAAAACTGGGTAGAATAATTGAAGCTGTTGCTTGCAAATGAAGAATCCAATGTGGAATGCTTTCTTGTTAACTTCTACATTTCACGGCAATTCGTTTTCATTATGTTCATATTTTTTCAGATATAATTTAAAACAAAGTGAAATATATACTTTTAATACACAGGTTCTCTTGGTTTATTTTATATTATTGATAATCATTTCTTTAATTTTAATTCATGACCTAAAGGTACCCAGTATATAATATCAGGCTTCTGTAATTTTGTATCTTACTCCCCAAAGACATATGATATGTCTTTTTAAAATACTTAAATTTAGAGAATTGATGGCTTATTATAAAAAGTGTAGTTGTAAAAAAAAAGTATCATTATAAATGGAGTAATACTCTAATTTTTTGCACCACTTCTTTTCTGTGAATGATTATCTTTTTTGATTCTTGAATTCAAGATATAGCTTAAGGGCTTTCAAGAGGAAAAGGAGATCTCACTGCTGATAGCTGCTTATTATGTAAGATTAAATATCCCATATTATTTTTACAGTGTTCTCATAGCAGTGACTTTTTAAAAATAAGATTAAAGGATTTAGATTTAAATTAGTTGACATTTACATATATCAAATAGCACTTTCATAATAGTCCATCCTATTTGCATAACGAGGGGACGTTATCACCTCTGCTGTCAAAACACGAGATTGTTTTCCCTTCAGAAATGAATTAGCTGCCCTACTTAGCATACACAGGTACATAAAGGTTCATTAACTCTCTGATTTAGGTAATTTTTCATAATGGAAGGGTGAAAATAGTCACCTAATTTCATTAAAAAATATTAAAGAACTCATTGCCAAAGATACGTTTCAAGTGTTAGGCTTTGAAGTATAGTTTTTGTCATTTAAATGACTTGTTAAATTACTTATGAGATTATTTTAATTATAAAAACAAACCATTCCTATTTGATATGCTCCTGCCTGGGATAGACCATGTGCTTTTAGTACTTATTTTCATTCATTTGATTGGCTTACTTTCATATAGTTCTCTTTTTAAAAAAATTAAGAATATGATCGCTCTTAGGAAGCCGCCTTTCTCTTAAAGTGGTATTTAACTTTTCTCTTTTGTCCAGCAGGAACGAATGCAGGAATTTGGGAACTGAGCAGTGCAAGTGCTGAAGAAGGAGGTTTGTTTGGAGGAAACAGGAAAGAGAAAGAAAAGGAAGGAAAAAATACATAATTTCAGGGACGAGAGAGAGAAGAAAAACGGGGACTATGGGGAGAAAAAAGATTCAGATTACGAGGATTATGGATGAACGTAACAGACAGGTGAGTGGGTAAACTTTTTCTTGTATCATTATTTACATGGGCTATTTATTACATTTTCCCCAAGCATTTTAAAGATACTAAAAGCATTTGAACTTAGAAACATCCATTAAGAGAAGTTTTAGTGAATTAAATGTGGCCAGTTTAAATGCTAATATTCTATCATGTGTAAAGAGGGGGAAAAAATCACCTTGTCTGTTAGACAAATAGTTTACATATTAGTGATTGTTCACTTTTTATTTCAACATAAATTTTGAATGGGAATTGTACTTCTGTAATAAGAATAGCTTAATGATTAAGAGTTAATAAGCATAACATTGCTACACTGCACGCATCATCAAACAAAGATATTCTTACACGCATAGGAACGAGGCCTTTTGTGGTAATCCGTTTAAAGGTTTAGAACATAGGCTTATAAAAATGGCTTTCATTGTATTCACAGTAAAGAGACTCTGAAATGTATTCAAAATATTTAGCATTGCGCTGACAACAACAAGCACCCTCACAAAATATTAATACCTTAAAACATATAGGCAAAATCTATTAATTAAATCACACTATTGTCTTTAAACCATGAATTTTATAATCAAAGAGGCAAATCATGTTAGTTTTTTTCTACAACTCCATTGATAATGCTGTATGACCCCATTAATCTAGCCTAAAGATTTTATATATCCAAAGGCTCTATTCAACAAAGACCTGTATATCATGAATACCTATGATTTGACTATTTTTTCTCACCCTTGGGGAGAGTGCATTTAATTAGGTGACATAAGGATAGGTGGTTTGTATGCATTCTGATGTTAAATAATGGGAGAAGTTGGCAGTACTGGCAGACCCCAGCCATTACAAATGGATAATGGAACCTGCAAAACAGGTATTCCTTGACCATGGAAGAGAAGAATGTTTTAGGTGTTGCCCTTTTACTCTAGAGAAAGCTAAGAGGATAACCTTGGGAGAGGCTTTCACCAGACTAATTTCTAGTTTCCCTCAAATAAAGACATTCTATCTCTCCAGTTGTCCCTTTCTGTCTTCTTGGAATGACAAGTGAGAACCTTGTGGTTTAAGGTTTTTTTTTTTTATCTTTTTCCACTTTAATTGAGAAGTGATTGACATACATCACTGTATAATTTTAAGGCATACACTGTGTTGGTTTGATTTACATATATTGTGAAATGATTACCACAACAGGTTCCACTAACGTCCTTCATCTCATATAGATGATATAAAAAGAAAAGAAAGAAGAAAAAGGAAAAACATTTCTCCTTAGGATGAAGACCCCCTAGAACTTATTCTCTTAGCAACATTCCTGTATATCACACAGTAGTATTAACTGTAGTCCCCATGTTGTACATTACATCTGTACCATTTACATATTTCGTTACTGGAAATTTATACTTTTTGGCCACCTTCATCTGCCCTCCTCTTCCCACCTTCCCTCTCTGGTAATTCCAAATCTGATCTCTTTTGGTGAATTTGTTTTTTAGATTCTACATATAATTTGTTTTTTAGATTGTACATATTCTACATTATATGTAGATTCTACATATAAATGAGAACATACAGTCTTTTCTTTCTCTGTCTGACTTATCTCACTTAGCGTAATGCCTTCAAGATACATACATGTTGTTGCAAATGGTAGGATTTCCTCTTTTTTATGGCTGAATAACATTCCTGTGTGCGTGTGTAACTACTTCTTTCTTTGTTCATCCATTGATGGACCCTTAAGTTGTCACCTGTGTGAATTATGATGAATAGAAGTTGTTCTTTATGCCATCAAAGCCAGTATGTCATTGAGAGATAAAGAAACTTTTTAGGTCTTCAAGTTTATACCCTCTTAAATTATTGTATTTAAGGTACCTATGACTTGAACTGTTTTGGCTGAAAATTGAGCTAAAAGGTAGATAAAAGTATGACGGATTTCCTCATCGTTTTCCTACACATTGTTTATTGCTATGGGTCAAGCCAAAAAGCAGTTCTGTCAGTATAAAACCACAGTATTTTTAGTTGGCTTATAACTTGAAATTAAGATTGAAATATTGAACACCATGTACCATTGACTGTTTAGACTCTGTTATTTGGACTAGAATCTATTTTGAGTGTAGTCAGAAATTATATGAATTAGTACCTGCATTTTATTAATAATGCCAGGTAATTCTTAGGTTCATAAAATTCGTTGTGTCTTCCTTTTGCTTACAAAGACAGAAGAAAAAATTTTCAGATTGAATTCATGAGTTTTCATTATGCTTTATAAAGGAACATAAAACTCAAACAGGGACGCAAGAATTTTAGCATATACTTTTGAACTAATAATTGAACATCTTTTCTTAATTTAAATATGGTTGTGTCTACAATTGCTGTTACTTTCATCCATGTCAGAAGTCATAATATTAGGAGAAGAAAAATTGTTTAGATTCAGTTCAGTTTTGACTTTTTTTAATCTTGAAGATGAATTCCTTAATTTTATTCTATAGAAAATTGAGGATCTACATAGTCTTCTCTACACTTTACGTACAACAGGCCATTCATTCATACTCTTAAATCGAATTGGTGAAATTGAGGACTGTCATGGTTTAGGGTATATTTCAGTGATTATTTTAGATGGCTATTGACAGTCTCCAACATCCATCTTACTTACAAATGCTTGTTATATGTACCACTCACCTACTACAAGAGTGGTCATGAGAGCCTAAAAGATGTAGGTCACTTCTATAATCAACACTAACAAATCTACAGGAACAAATCATCCCAAGTGTAGAGGCACCCCTGGCCTGGGCTTCCTTTAAACTACATATTCACATGTTGAAAAGAAAAATGTTAACTGTTTTGCTCTGTTTGAAGCTTCCGGCACTGCAGACTCCCTAATAGAACCTCACACAATGATTCACTGTCATCTTTTCTTAAAAAGCAGTAAAAGCCTGCTCTGCCTTTGCAGGTGTTTATTTGGCTATACAGAAAACAGGGTGTGTTTTTACAGAATAAGAAACGGAGACATAAAAGTGTGAAATGAAATATTACAAAGCTGATGTGTAAGTTGAATATCATTAGGAAATGACACTGCTATAAAACAAAGCAGCTAACTGTTTAAATTGAATTTTGCCCTTCCTCTACCTTTCATAGTGGAAGTAGGGACAACAAATAAAATTCAGAAACTCCAGGAGTATACATGAAAGAGTTGAAGAGAAGGAAAAAAAGTTAACAACTCTTTTTATTGTTTAAAATTTGTCCAGAGTTTCTGAGTTTATGAAAACTACTTATTTCTCAATTTCTAACTTAGAACTGGATGGATTTCTTAAGCTAGTATATAATAATAAATAAAATCATAAAATGTTATTTTATCTTAAAGGAATTTTCAGACAGCTTAATACAAGCAACATGCACCAAGAATTACATATGTATTATTTCATTTCTTTCTTATTAACCCCATTTACAGTTGAATAGTTCATTTATTTATTAAATCAACAAATAGTATTAGATTGTAACATGCCTGGCATTAAGTATTCAAGGGTAAAGCACACAAATCTCATACAGTTTATCATCGGTCACACAACTGAGCAAACTTCCTGTAAAGGGCCAGATAGCAACTATTTTTGACCTTGTGAGCCAGTTTGAATAAAACTTTACTGACAAAAATGGGACAAGTTGTATTGGGCCTGTGGGCCAGATTCGGTGGATCCCTGCTTAGTGGGATGATGCAGAAAGGAGATATGCAAATATATAACAAAAACATTGTAAATAATGTGCTATGAGTGAAATTATCAGAGTGCTATCAAAGTATAACAAGAGGTGCTTTATTTAGATTGGGGATTGGATGAAAGGTCTCTCTGAGGAAATGCTAAAAGATGGGAACGAAGACATGAGTCAGAGTTAGGCAGGTGACAGCATTCCAGATGGAACAATATTTGCAAAGCTCCTTAGGAACGGAAAGAGCTTGCTGAGGAGCCAAGGGAAAGCTCGGGAAACTTGAGTCTGATGTGTCTGACTTGAGAGAGATGAGAGAAAAGATTAGATGCTAGGCAGGGCCCAGATCATGCAAAGCTTTGAAGTCAGGTAGTAATAGTAGGTGGTGGCCAAGATTTGGAGCCCACAACTCTCAGATTAAAAAAACAAAACAAAACATGCTTTTCTCAATTATGTCATGCTGCATCCTGTGTAATATAATGGCTAAGAGCACCGTTTTGTGTCTTTGCTTTTCCCAATTACATCATACTGCATCTAGTATAACATAATGGCGAAGAGCATGGTTTTTAGACACCCATGAACCTAGCTCTGGTCCCAGTTCTGCTACCTACTAGATGACCCTCCAGCAAGTGACTTAATCCCTCTGAGCTGTATCAGTTCCCTCACTCTACTGATGAGTAAAAGAGTACCCAGCTCATCAGGTCATTGGGATATTTAAATCAGGGGATAAATGTAAAGCATTTAACATATGATAAATGCCCAATAAATGTACCTATTAACTGTTCCTATTAAGACTCAGGCTCTTTAAAGCATTAACTGTTATAAGTTAATGTGACTTCCATCAAAACAACTCCTACGCTGTGTCGCACACTGAAGAGTCCTACCTGAACCTTCATTTCAAGAAGCCTCTACCTTTAAAAGGCTATCAGGGAGCTGGAAGGAAAAGTGGAACAGAGCAGGGCAGGAGCACAAAGGAGCCTTGGGAAGCTCAGAAGGAGCGAGAAAATCCTTTTGGAGCAGGAGCAGCTGATGGCAGAGGATGATTCACAGACCAGAAGGAAAATCACAGACATTTGCAGAGCAGGGCTTATAACAAGGATGGGAAGAAGTAGCTTTCAAAGTTCTATACTTATGGGACTTATTTTCAAATGTATATTACTGACCTTGTTAATTTGAACTACTTATCACCATTTTTATCACTTCCAGCTTATTCTAACACTACAATTTCAATGTCTCCGTCTGCATTCTTTGTTTTTACTCCTGAAGTACCCTCAGCAATCAGGCAATAATTTTACCCTCCTTCATATGGTTCCAGTAAATATGCTCCTGAACAAGCCAGATTTTTTAATGAGTTTTGCCTTTGTATGACTTTTTACAAACAGAATAGACTTAGAAATCTGTGATATCCGTTTATATCAAGAAGAAATTTATATAAAAAAAATTAGGCTTGCTTAACCTAAACCTGTTTATACATGTATGGTTTTATTTTAAAATTTCAGCTTCCCCACTTTGAAAGGATAAGAGAGGTAAATCCAAATGTATTTGTGTGACTTGTTATAGAAAGGTATTTAAATATTGGAATAATTATAAAGGGAAAAATATTTACCAGCTAACTTAGGGTCTAATACAGGAAGTTAAGGGAAAAAGATTTTTAAATGTTTTAAGTTCTATTCCATCAGTTCTGGCACACTGATAGTTTTTGCCAGCAAACAAAATTTCATGTAATTATCAGTGCAATAACTGGAGCACAAATTAAAGACAATTAGCAGCATTCTCCTGTTAATAGAACAAGAGAATCCCCTTATGACTAAAAAGAATTCAGAGATCATAGCTGTTAAATTTTCTAACTTTTTCTCTTTTCTTATGTCCCTATGTCAGTTTCTCTATATGACTTCTAAATTACCTTAAATAGGCTCAGAAAAAAATCCTGGAGAAATATGTTCAGTGTAGATACAACCTCTGAACAGTTTCCACAGATGGATGTTTCTAAACTAAATCTGTCATTTTTTAAAGTAAAATGAATAAAAGAGATTTATTGATTTCCTCAAATGACTCTGTTTTAAAAAGAAACGAGCATTACTCCTTACCTTCTCCTGTTTTCCACTATTTTAGGCAGTTCTTATAATTTAAGCTAAAATTTCAGGGGAATTTTTACTGTAGTGTTCCTTCAAGGTGATATCCAGAATACCAGTAAATAAAAGGCTAATTATAGTTCTAAACTTGAGAGTAACAACCTACTAACCTACTCTTTAAAAGTAAGGAACAAGATAATTTAGAAAGACAAATAAATTGCTTCAGGAAGTAACTTTGTGATGAATTCTGAACCATGAGTCAAGGAACAGAGTAATCCAGTCATGCACTTTTTCTTTTGTCATTTGCACAAATGGAACTTCCAGAATCGTTAGTTGTTTGTATGCATACCAAGCAAGTATATAGTATTAGAGAGGAAATTATACTTAAAAATACTATCAGAGAGTTACCCATGTTCGTCAGTGAATGTCTGGAACCTGGTTTTAAATCAGATCAATAAAAAGTTCAAAAAAATCACAGAAGTGATTTAAATCTAAAAATAAATCCACAAATACCTCATAATGATGATTATTATGCTTTTTCCCCTCAGTGTCATTTCTTAACAGCCAACTCCTTCCCCAAAACTTGGTTTTAATAAATAAAATTAGGGTGTATCATAGTAACATATTAGCACATAGTCGCACACTTTAGAATTGAATTACAGGCTGCATCGATATGTCCTGTGGATGCCTACTTAAAGGTCCCCGTGCATGTAAGTTAAGTCATTCTTTCATTAATCTTAAAATCACCAAGGGGAAAAGTTTTGTTCAGAGAGCTGGAATTACTAATGATTGAAGACTGAAAAAGGAAACCAAAAGGAAAAAAAAAAATACTTTTTGTGAGTTTCCAAATCAAAGAAAGCAGTAGCTAGAGTGCTCAGATGTACATTTAACAGCTATGACATCGGGCCATTCGTTTCTATTCTTTTCCTAGCAATTTAAAAACAATTCACAAATAGTTTCCCCACTAGATGGCTGAATCATAGAGGTAGCGTGCCACACACTTACTATGCATCCCCGTACATGTGTGATATTTTATATTTGTATTGAATAGATCTATTCCTCTACTACCAGAGAAGTATTATCTCAAATGCTGTAACTCATTTATTAGCATTCCTTTGATAGGGAATCTGAGAGAGGCCAGAAGTTCCACAAGTAAAAGGGTAACAGTTTCCTCCATGTACTTGAGGACTTCAAGGTGTTTTGTCTCAGTTCTAATTTGAATATCTCATACCATTTCCATTTAAAACTATCATTTAGAAAAATCCCAATGCTTGTATTTATTGTGTCTCATTTTGTATAGAAAGTTGGCATTGAATGGCAGCTTCCACCTCTGCAAATGCATGCACTCCTCATTCTGTCTGCTACAGGTCACTTTTTGCTTTGCAAATGCACAAACTGTGTGACATTGTATTACTGAGAAACCAACCCTAAAAATATTAACATTATAATAGACCACATAAACCAAGAGGTTTCTTCCAAACTGTAGATTAAAGAACATGTTGCTAATTTTTTCAAAAGCTATGTCCTTTGCCGCCTAGACTTCCTCTAACATTGTAACTTATTCATTCAAAATAAGCTCCTTCAAAAATTACTATGATAAAAGTATTTTTAAAGTTTACATCCTCTCATACTCTAATTGGAGAAAATACAGCAATGCCCCCTTCTCACCCCCAGATTAATAGTTTTGGTTTAAAAAGAAAAATAAAATAATTAAATTGAAGTAAATGGAATTCCATAACATGGAATATATATTTGCATTTCTTTTGAAATAGGTTGAAACACTAATAAGAATAAGAAAATCACTCTAAATGTTTGGAAATTTGACTTTTAATTTTGAGTTGGAACAGTTTAGCTTAAGAAATCACTAACATTTAAATAACATTTCAACAAACGCAACTGTTTGGAAACTACAACGGAGACAGCCTCCTGCCTTCTGTCTTGCGAGGATTGATTTGGAAGGCCCTGAGGGAGAAAATATTGGAGTTAGGAGGTAAAACTGAAGCCATCGTGGAAAGGAAGAAGTTACACTCTTCCTGTTATGACAGGAAACGTAGACAAATGTGCTTCCTGAGCATTTGCTCAGCAGGGAATGAAGTAGTCTTTGACCTTTACCTTAGGTACATGTTGGCTTTGTTAAACTAGTAAACATGTTTTTGCCCCCAAAATATTAGCCTGGTTTATTTGATTTTTCTCAGATTCAAATGATACATTTTAGGGATATGAGGTATAGAGAAACAGGTATTTATTTTATGACTGCATCCACAGATTGAACTTAGAACATAAATCAGCCTTTTAATGAACCAAGCAGACCTGAATGACGCATATACAAAATTAAAAACATACTGTGTTATAGCCCTTTCTTTTTAAAATCCAGGACACTCTTAGGCTTAAAAATGGACTACAATAAAATCTTTTAAATCCCAGTAAGTTTAGTAATTATAGATCATCTTTCTTTCTTTTCCTCCTGCAGACAGATACACCAGAAATCAGCTACCATAAGTTCTAAAACCCAAGCCCTTTGAGTTTGTGAGTAAACACTCAGGTTTACTCATATGCATTCAATTACTTAACTATAATCTAACTCATTGTTCAATATTTTTCCTCAAGGAGGGTGCAGTGCACAAAATTTAAAGTTTTATTTTGGGGCTTGGGAGTTGACTTAGGTGAGGGGTTGGTAGAGTTCTAAATTCCACACACTGCATCCGCTATTTTAATCCTTTTATTTTGTTCAGAATTTTAGGAGCTATTGCTTGAAAACCCTTTGGAAATCCTGCTACTTTGCAGCGAAACACAGCTCAATTTGCTTGAGGCTAACGAGGACAATAGTCCTCTTTGCAGCAGAACACACTGCTGTCTCATCCTCACAAGTTATGCTGGAGGGTTACAAGCACATGGTAGCAGTCTGCTTAAAAGAGTCCCTCACTGCTCTTTAAAGAGCCTTTCATTTACGATGGCAGGCCCCGTCATTGTATAAAGGAGCGCTTGTCTGGAACACAAGTCTGTAGTGGCATTACTTCCTCCCACCGAGAGTAATCATCAAGCCTAAAGCTTGCAAGCCTTTCTAATGACAGACTGAATTAAACAAAATAAAATTGAAGAGGAATAGTTTAGAACAGTTGTACCATTACTTACTGTCAGGAACAAGCCAGGGGAAGAAAAGAGAGCATTTAAGAGGGCATTTCCCTTTTTTTCAATTAGAGATTGTCGCTGCAGACTCTTGACTCCATCCCTAACCCATTAAACACATAGGAAGACTTCGTGGCTGTGGATTAGAGAGTGCATTGTATCTATGAACTATCTGTCTTGTCCCTCATTAGTCACTCTGTTTCCTTAACCAGGAGGAAACTGAGAGATTATCTATGCGGGGGGTGAGGAGGAATACATCTAAAATATTTTCCTAGGATGAGGGTTATATTTATCATGACTCTAGTTGGACAAAAAAAGAAAAGATAAAACCTCAAAACTTTGAAAGTAGAGTTCCTTGGATACATCAGTCCCAAGTACATTGTAAAACAAAGAAACTAATAATTACTTTATGAGTTAAAGAAATGAGTAGAAAGCTCTCCATTCATTGAGCAGACTCATTGAGCAGTTCAGTTAGGATTCAGCTGACAGTATTCTGAGTGGTGGAGAGAAGTGTTAGGGACCCATAGATAAAATTACTGTTGCTTCCCTTAGTAATGCATCACTTCTTTTGAGTTAGGACTCAGTTATTCTCATAGATGGCAGCAGCTACTGTTTCCAAAGGTCTTTTCTTTCGTTTATTCAGAACTCTTTCCTGTAAGGTGCAAGGACTCCCACAGTTACTATGGCAGGAAAGTTCTCCTAAGGTAACTTTATGAACAGAGCTGGGATAGGGGGTCAATGGAGCCGGCCCACATGTGGCTTGAAGACTCATTATTAAATACCCTTTCCATTATACAGTAGTCAAACTAATCTCCTTGCTCTGTAGGAAATGATACAGGACTTGTCCTCTGTTTTTAGAACTTGATATTTACATTGCCTATGTGTAAGTCAGAGTCCCACCTTTTTTCTTCTGCCTGTAAACAGACCTGTATTTTTTTTTAAATACTTTATTTATTTGACAGAAAGAGAGATCACAAATAGGCAGAGAGGCAGGCAGAGAAAGAGGGGGAAGCAGGCTCCCTGCTGAGCAGAGAGCCTGATGTGGGGCTCCATCCCATGACCCTGAGATCATGACCTGAGCCGAAGGCAGAGGTTTAACTCTCTGAGCCACCCAGGCACCCCAGACCTGTATTTTTTATCAACTAAAATGTTTCTCATTTTGTGAAATTTAAATAAGCATCCATAAATATAGAACTAGTATGTGCCCACTAGTACATGCACGTGGTTCTCACTGGCTTTAGTGGGAACGGCTGGAGGTCCTGAGAGCAGAATTGGCTGCAGTGTCCCCACAAAAGGAGCTTTGATTTATTGTCAGAATGTAGAAGCCAACTTCTTCTAATTTTCATATTATTAATATTTTTTATTTTAACCTAGAAAGCTATCCTTACATTAATTAATAAGTTATGCACTACTCTGCTTGTACTCATCAGAATTGCGCTGACAATTCTTAATGTACCTATGTTGTTCGGTGAACAGTAGTTGATGGGATCCATGCTGTGCTGCATGTCAGCCCCTGAAATGCATCGTTATCTAAAAGAAGGAGCACTGACTAATGGAATAAAGAATGAATTTTGTGTGAAGAGGTTTCTGTTTCTAGTTCATCCAGGAACTAGTTTTGTGACCTTGGATATGACAACTCATGTCTTTGTTTACAGTATCATCTGAGAAATGGGGATGATGAACTGTACCAGATCCTAATTTCAAAGAGACACTGTCAAATGTAGTGAGATAACTTATTATAAGGTCTTTGAACTTAATAGAAAACAGTCACAAAATGAAGTCAACACTTATCTAAAAGCAATTTTTATAAGAAATAGGATAATTTGACCAACAAACACACACACAAAATTTAATCCAGTGCAGTTTCTCTACTATCCAGTTTTACCAAATGCATATTTTCCTGGTATATTGATATGACAAGAAAAGAAAATAATAATGAAATTTTCCTGTCTCAGTGGCAACTTTCCACTAACATAGATCATGCACAGAAATTTATTTTTAAATTTTGGATTGCAATTATGTTGGATTGCAAAAAAAAATGTGTAATTCCTTCATCCATCTATCCATTCATTCATTTATTCAACAAATATTTAGCCAAGTATTGTCCTGGGACCTCAGGTCCTAAGATTGGAAAAGAGGTGTTCTGGGCTGTTAAGGGAAGATCAAGGTCTACCTGAGAGAGAAACTCTAGTCTAGACATAATAATGGTAACACAAGTTGTCAGGTTCTAGGACAGCATTCTTTTACAGTATGTAACAAGAAATAACTGAGCCTAGTGCATCAGAAAAATACTACCTGCCTTGTATAGTGTTTCACGTCAACAAGTCACTTATACTTTTATTATGGCCCTAGGTTAACTCCCAAGACTCTATAAGATGCTTCCTATAACTTTCATCTTGAAGAGGAAGAAACTGGGGTTCAGATAAGTTAAACAATTTACCCAAGAACACACAGCTCATAAGTGGCAGACCTCAGACTTGATTTTCAATTCTCATGTTTTTTTTTTCCGTACCACACTACTACTTTAAAAATATTTTAATAAGATGATTTTTCTGTTTTATCAATCTCTACAGTTATTTTTCTATGCATTTTAAGCACTGTCAGATTTAATATTATAACTCAAATTCTTTACAGTCTTTGTATCTCATCTAGCTACAAAAAGTAAGTGACGCTATTTTATTTCTTGGAATATGGAAGTTAGAGGTGATTATGATACAATACATATAAGATTGAGTAACCAAAACTTAAGGCATTCTATAGAATAAAATTGCAGAAATAGATTCTTTTTTTTTTTTAAGATTTTATTTATTTGACAGAGAAATATAGCCAGAGAGGGAACACAAGCAAGGGGGAGTGAGAGACGGAGAAGCAGGCTTCCCGCCGAGCAAGGAACCCCATGTGGGACTCCATCCCGGGTCTCCGGGATCATGACCTGAGCCAAAGGCAGCCACTCAACCAACCGAGCCACCCAGGCACCCCAAGATTCTTGTTTTGAACCATATTACCATTCACGCAGATCTTCCCCTGACCTAGAAGTCTGTGCTACCTAGGCATAGAATCTGAACATCTAAAATTTGAAATAAATATTTTAAAGGTTACTCTAGTCTAGCTTCCTGTTTAATCCAGGAATACCTACGCCATCCTCAATAAGCAGCTCTACTTGAACATGTTCAGAAATGAATTGCTTCCTACTTTATGAGACTAGATCCACTCTTTGACAGTTCTCATTAGATTTTCCTCTGTTTTCAGCCTCCTTAAAAGATTTTCAGCAAGGGTGCCTGGATGGCTCAATTGGTTGAGCATCTGGCTCTTGGTTCCGGCTCCTGGTTGTGGGATCCAGTCCCCTACAGAAGGCTCCGCCCTCAGGCAAGAACCGGCTACAAAGATTCTCTCCCTGTGCCGCCAACCCCCTCACACACATACTTGCATGCACGGTCACTCTCTCAAATAAATAAATAAATCTTTCAAAAAAAAAAAAAAAAGATTTTCAGCAATGCTTTTTAGTTCTGATCTGTAGAATAAAACAGAATAACTCATCTGCCTCTTCACGTGGCCAAAAGTCTTCAGATCCTGGAGAGTATTCACCATATCACTTTTAACCCTATTTCTCTGGATTAAACATTTCAGATTCCCTCAGTGATTTTTTTATTATTATTATTTACTTATTTAAGAGAGAGAGTGAGTGAGAGAGAGCATGAGAAGGGAGAAGGTCAAAGGGAGAGGCAGACTCCCCGCGGAGTTGGGAGCCCAATGTGGGACTTGATTCTGGGATTCCAGGATCGTGACCTGAGCCGAAGGCAGTGGCTTATCCAACTGAGCCACCCAGGCACCCTCCCTCAGTGATTTCTAACGCGAAATGTTCTTTGATCCTACATCAACCTGTTTGCCATCCAATAGACACTGATTTTGACAGTATCGTCTTAAAACACAATCCTCAGAACTGAATACTGTGCCTGAGACTAGTTAGTACTAACAAAAGATCATTAGCGTTATTAATTCCGACTATAACTTTAACTCTTTATCCCAAAATCAGCCACCGCATTTTCTTCCAACCTGAGCCTGTAGAATCGTATTTTTAAAATATGAATGAAAACTTAAAATTACCTATTTCATCATGTTATTTGTGACCAGCTTTCTAGTCCGTAGCAAGAGTCACAAATACTCTATCAAATTTATGTTAATACACAGGTCTGATAAGCATCTTCATTTAAACCAATGATAGAAATGTCTGAGACAGAAAAGTTACTGAAAACTGTGGCCCTTTACTAGAGACCTTCTCTTAAACTTAACACTGATCGATCAATTCATATTTAAATCATCTAAATTACTACTAGCCAGTCTCAATTCTATAACATTGAGATGAGGATTAACATTATCGAATACTTTGCCGATTACATATTCTTTGACAATCTGAACTTGAAGGTTCAATAAATTCTTCCTCAAAAAATGCAGTCATTTTGAACTCTTAAATCCTGCTCCATTATCTCTGTATCTTGTGACTATAAAATTAAATTTTTATCTTCACACTTTATCATCCTTCATGATGAGTCATCTAGGCAAGAAATAAAGCCCACTTTTCTTGGAACTTTTTGAAATACCTTTTTTCTTGAAATCTAGAGCACATGTACATATGTATTTCTCTCCATTCTTTAGCTTCTCTATTACAGATTCCAAAATGGTATAATTACTTTCTCTCAAGGTTCCTGTTACTAACATGTAAACTTTTTAGTAAAACAAATACATATATTCAAAATCACTTATTTTTGAGAGATTAAATTATTAAAAACTCAAGTAAAAAAAGTACATTTAGCAGAAAATTATATTGTGAATTATGACTATTTTTTCCTTAGTAGCAAATTTTTATTGAAATCCTACATAACTCAAGCTTTATTAAAAGTCAGCATAATTGAAAACTGTTTTCTCCCTCTAAAGCGTTAGGTTTTTAGACCTTGAAACGACTAATTAAAAAGTAAGCAAGCAAAACAACAAAACCTCTACAGCAGATCCTGCTGAATAATTGTTAAAAAATCTAAATGAGCTTAATCTTTACATAGGTTATTTTAGCTCAAAAGCTATAAAATGAAGGTTATTTTGTTTCTACAAAAAAAAAGGTCTTTAACTTCATGCTACCATTTTTTTTTAAGAACCTCATCTTTTTTATCAAATTTGGCCACATACATTCAGACTTTAAAATAGACTATTTCCATTCCATAATTCACTATTTCAGCAATTGTTCATTGAGTGTGCACTGGTCAGTTTGGATGAAACCACAGATGGGGTCTTTGGGGAACTTGAAAGCCAATAGGAGAGGCAGACTCATAAATAACCAACCCTATAATATTAGAATAAGTCTCATAGTAAAGGTTTGTAAAAAGTTTTAGAGGATGACAGTGAGGGAGGAATGAGTTTTGTCTGAATATAACAATGAAAGCTTCTTAGAAGAAATTGGTATTTAAACTAATTTAAGCCTTGCCACTTGATTGGGAGCCAGCCAGCAGCCAGATGGAAAGGGGGTGGGACATAATACCACAATCAGCTTTCACAGAGTATAAGATAAAGAAGTAACAAATATGGTAGGTTTCATTTCATATTCATCTTGATTGGATTAACATCTACTGTTATTTTTCTTGTTCATTCTAGAGAAAAGGTTGGTCAGAAAACAAAAACTGAATTCACCTCTAACTCTAGATAAAGAATACAATTTCAGATTGTTGCACATGACTGAAAATATAATGCTATTAACTAAGTAATGCACTTTGCTTCAAATAAAGCAAATTGCTTTTAAGCCTTAATGAATTAAATGACTATTTCTTCTCCAGCCATGAGAAAGAGACATGAACAAGGAGATATATATGTTATAGAAGCCCCAGCATCTAGCACAAAATTCTGACGGGGAGAATAGTCAATAAATATTGCTTATCATTTGGCATATAGAAAATGCTCAATAAAAATTGGTTGAATTATTTTTGTTTCTGTGCACAGATTTATCAAATGTCTTTATAACTCAGTTGTATGGAGCAGTATTTAATGAATGTATCTTTTCTCAATTTCAAATTCTAATTCCAATTCCTGATTCATACCTAGTAAGCTCTAAAGTAATTATAAATGTAAGATGTGTGATGCCTGCCCTTATGCTAGGAGTTAAAACTCAAAGTTACTATTAAACTCAATATTGAAAAACCTCTTACTGTAACATCATCATTATATTTAGGGCTGTTTCAAGAAGTAGATGGAAAAAAATTAAAATGGTCAGTGTTTACAGAGTAATTTTGCTTTCCATGCATATATTACTTATTAAGTCTCTAATTCTGGAAACTAAATGTGGAATTACAGTGTCCACTAAACAATACTGGCTTTATCCTCTTGTCAGTGCACCGTGTTAGATGTAAGCACTGGAAAAGAGCATCTCTTTGCCTAACTACTATGAAAACAGTTTTCCATCTTACCTAAGGTTAAAAATAATGTTATTTAAATAGAAATGGACTTGTTCCCATTACAAATTATTGTCAAGTTATGGAAAATGTAATTATTATAATACATTATTATATTTAAGTATAAAAGCTCTGAACTGCAATTTTTGTCATTGAGTGGCATATTTTAAGCGAAGAGTAATATCCCAGATCTCTTTAGAAAGCTTAATGCTTAAAAACAGTTTTATCTAACTATGCGCAATGAGAAAAAAAGCATTATAAAATACATTTTGAGTATGCTATGAAGAATATGAACATAATACAGAATTAAATTTAGAGCAATTAAGAGTAGATTTTGAAGATATTTTCTTAAATGCTTTAATATAGTCAGCGCCATTTCAGTTTGCAGTTTTAATGAGAAGAAGCTATATGCACTGACTTTTTTGACAGGTATTATTAAATAAGTATGCATTATCCAGAAGCCTATTTGGTTACACAAAAGTTGAGGAGTACCTAAAAGTAAACACAAATAGTAGCTTTAATGGTATTTCTGTGCTGAAATGTACTTTGATGGTGAGTGTTGTAACGTACTAAATTCTGAGGTTGAGTACAACAGAAACCATACTGTATTGAGACATTCCACCTACAGTTTGTGGTCATGAACGTCTGATTAAAAGTGGTTTTAGATATATGAAAGTATTTTGGGCCAGTGTCTTCTGTATTGAACTTACTGTTACCCTGTTTCACTAAATAAAATACTAATGTGCAAGTACATCTGAGTAACTAAATTGCATCTAAAATAAATATTAAAAGATATTTTTAATAAATCTATGTAATTATTACGATTCTTTATCTATTCCAGAGATAGTCGTTATTTAACTCATTATTAATACCAATCATAACTCATCTGAATAAACTGGATAAGGAAGTTTCTAAAGTAGTGTCACAATCAGATATGAAAATAAAACACTAAGTATATTTTATTAGAAGCACTTTAGAAAGACAATCAATAATCATAAAACAAAAGGTGAGACTTTGGCAATTATTACCAAAAAAAACTGTCCCAAGTTGAAATATAAATAATGTATCTGAGTAGATATTGACTATATCTTGGCTATATCTTGACTGATGTGGGTTGATAAATACCATATTTTCCAAAAAATGATCAGCAGTGATTCGATATTCCAGCTTTATCTTTGTATTAGGAATAATAAGATCCTCAAGTAGCCTTAATATGTAGACTCTTCAAAGCCACCAACATAGAATGTTTTTTTTTTAAGTCCTTTTTCTCTACATCAGCCAAGTGAGGGATGGGAACTAGGTTTATTGAACTTCAGTGTTAAGCACAGCACTCAGCACTGTACATCTGTTTATTTTGTGCAGTCCTTACAGCAATACTAAGAGTAGGCATTCTCTCTATTTTACAGATGAAAAATCAAACACAGAAAAATCCAATTCAAAGAACTTAAGTGAATTTCTCATGACTAGCACATAGCAGGTTCAGCATTCAAATGTGGGGTACTCTTAATCCAGGCCCCCTATTCTTCTCTTTCTACCATCCTGCCTTTAATGCAAATGTGATAAAACAATATAATCATTGTTGAGCATAGATTTATCTTTTTAAAATTCTGCTCATGATTTGATTTAAAAAATGTCATGGGAAAAGCTATCACATAATTTTAGATAATATGGATAAATTTGATATTTCTAAAAACTTCACATAATAGTTTTCCCTATTTCATTTTTGTATTACAAATCTTTGCCTTGTGCCCATATGTGTCTTCTGGTCCAAGCACTGGGCATACAACAGTGAGCAAAATAAAAATGGCATATGACCTTGTGAGACATGTACTGTAGAGGAAGAGACAGACATTAAACAAATTATCACATACAAAAATATACAAATTATGAAATGTGATAAGTACTATTAAGGAAAAATAAAGGACGATAGGTAAAAACAGCACTAACAAAGTGTGGAGGATTGAGGGGACCAAGAGGTCAGGTCTTCTGTCTGCTCAACCACAGTTACGTTTATTTAGGTCAGTGCGATGGGGTAGGACTCAAAATTCACCCTGAGGTCTCTTGCCTGGGAGACTGAGTTTACTGTGACAAGGCCAAAAAAAACTGGAGGGGGAGCAGATTTGAGGATGAGGATGATGAGTTTAAGCTGTGGAGGTTTAAGAGATTCCTAGGACATTCAGGTAGACATAGGACTGGAGGGACATCCTTTGCGTCTCCAAAGACGAAAAAAATGAGGAGTGGGAATCTAGATTTGGGGATTACACACAAAAAGGTTTTAGATAAAACTGGGCTGACCTCTGCAAGAGGGGTTAGATTTGAAGGTGAGAAAAAATTTAAGTTGTCCATTTAAAAAATCAACTAAATTAAGTTAGTCAGCATTTCCCTGAGTATATGCCTCAAAAAACCTAGCTTTGAAAAACGATAGTGAATGCTCCTCTAAATAAATAACTAAGCAAAGAAACATTCTGTCAGCAGCAGGTTTGGGTGGCAGGTTAAACAAAATTTAAAAGATTTTCCAGCCTTTAATATATCAATGTGCCTCATTTCCCAAATGTATTGAGCTACTGAACTTTTTGTACTGAAGAGTATTTTATAGAAATGATATTCCACAGAACACTTGCTGGGAAATGCTGGGCCATATAAAAGCTTACAGTTAACAATATTCACGGTTTTTGGTGGACAAACTGGGGTGTAATCAAGAGAGGAATGAAATTGGAAATAGTAAAATTTTTATTTGCATTTGGTACCTTCCCAGGTAGGAAGTATTCGAATTCAGAGCTGTTGAAGATAGCTCATCAGGAGTAAGGCAGTGTGAAGAGTGAGCTTTGAAGACTGGGGATGAATTGAGGAGGGAATAATTTCAGACAGGGAGATCATCTAGGACAGGAAACTGATAAGGACGGGAATGATAGAGTTGCCTGGGAAATAGACAAAGTGTGAACCTGAGAAACATTTCGAGGAAAGGAATTATGGGACTTGGTAATAGATTAGATGAGAAGAAAAAAAAAGGCAAAGATAACAATACAGTTTCTGCCCTGAGAGAGGAAGAAAGATACACAAAAGATTGAAAACAGAGCACTAACTGTATTATGACTAAAGTGCTTCCCAACTTTCTGCTGTATTTCTAGAAAACATGAAGCAGCACTGTCTGAAAGCACAGTCTTATCCCTTCGAGTGTTTCCAGTTAAACTAAGCAATTTTTTAAAGTTTTGAAGACACACACAAAGAATTTCTGAACACACATCTAAAATACTATGCATGTCCAATCTCCACATGGTCAAAAAATGAGCTCCAAACATAATTGGGAAAGTTGTTAACCATGCTAAAATTAATTTTCTCCAAGTTTAAATTGCTCCCAAAAACATGAATTGTTTTCTGGTCACCTTCATTAAAATGCCCTACATTAAATCTAGCATTTACAGTTTCACATTCAGCAACAAGCTAGAAATCACACTTTTCAAATTCTAAGCAGAAATTAGTTTTAGATTTATTTGCTTTCTTTCCAGATGTGTTAGTGCCGAAGGGCTCTGACAACGACACACTTTGTTGTTGTTGGAAAAGAAGTAGTACTGTTTTAAAAAAAAAGTGTTTTCTTTTCCTTTAAAAAAAAAAACAAAAAAACAAAACAAACAAACAAAAAAAACCCTGCCTGCTTTTTTTTCCAGGTGACATTTACAAAGAGGAAATTTGGGTTGATGAAGAAGGCTTACGAGCTGAGCGTGCTCTGCGACTGTGAGATCGCGCTGATCATCTTCAACAGCACCAACAAGCTGTTCCAGTATGCGAGCACTGACATGGACAAGGTGTTGCTCAAGTACACGGAGTACAATGAGCCACACGAGAGCCGGACAAACTCAGACATTGTGGAGGTGAGAGCGCATGCGTGGTTGGTGAACTCCCCAACTCGCTGAGCGGCATGATGGTTGGACCTCCCCCTTACACACACACACACACACACACACACACACACACACACCTCTACCTCTTCCTTTTCCTAAGGTGTACCTATATGCACGGATGTCCCCCTGGTTATCACCCCAACATTACTCCACCCTTTCTGTTCCTGCAAAAAGCGAGTTAGAGTGATACGGTGATAGGGACGATGTAGATATCTGGTCCTTGCTAGAAATCGGACACCAGTGTCGACGTATTGACCTCATCCTCCTCAGGGCTGTATCAGACTTGGGAATTGGGGCCAACACAGGGCTTTACTTACTTTTGATGATTTCTTTTAGGTATAGACTAGTGTAGCAGCATTGTCAAAGAAAAAAATATTTAAAAATGAACTCACCCCAGCCTTGTACTTCAATTTTTCACTTTGTCTCTTCTTTCTAATTCATTCTTCCTAATGCATTCTCACTGAAAGGGTAAAGACGATTATTCTGCTAGAAAGGTTTTCCCTCCAATTATATCATTTAGTGTAGCATTGTTAATATACGTGGAATCAGAAATCTGATGAAAATGAATTTCTAAATGTTAGCTGATGTTTTATCAAAGTTAGATTTAAAACATTTTATTATGCCAGAAATAAATAAGAATCACATTAAAACTCAAAAATGTTTTTGACTCATTAGCATAAGTAACATTGCCATAGAGTTTTTTTT
>PITA01000204.1:0-112319 GCA_004023965.1 Spilogale gracilis | reverse complement strand
ATCCATGTTGCTACAAAAATTGGATATTTGTCCTTTTTGATGTAGGCGTAGATTTCCATTGTATATATGGACCACATCATCACACGATCCGGGTCGCCCTTACGCTCCGGGACGCCCACATGCACGGGGGCGCCCACACGCTGGGGGGAGCCCACACGCACGGGGGCACCCACACGCACGGGGGGAGCCCACACGCCGGGGGGGAGCCCACACGCTCGGGGGCTGCCCACACGCACGGGGGACTGCCATAGAGTTTTAAACACTTCCTGCACGTATCCTATTTAGATGTTATTGCCTTATAGTACCCTTCATAAACAGTGAATACTAAATCAAAAAAGATGTTCAATAAGGATTGTTCGTATTTCCCTCACCTGTCTATCTCCTCATGGTTACCTAGATTGTGATAATGATTGCTTTCCCAGAGTTAAAAGAAAATCCATAAATTTTTCAAAGCTATGTATTCAGAGTCAGATTGCCAGAGTAAAGGTGATTCTTGTCATTACTTTAAACTGTTCCATATTATGAAAATAATCTAGCACTAATCTTAACCAGATTAATCAACCTCTCACTTTCATCTTCTTTTTACCTGTTATAATTGCTTAAGATTGACTCTCCTGTCTTTGCCTTTGTTTGGAAGTTTATTAAAAGTATTGAGCTGGGGCACCTGAGTGGCTCAGTCGGTTAAGCATTCGACTCAATCTCAGCTCAGGTGTTGATATCAAACCCCACTTGGCGCTCCACGCAGGGTGTAGAGCCTTCTTCATAAATAAATAAAATAAACAATGAAAGTATTGAGCTGATCGCCATTTTTTATTTTTTTGCCTAACAAAGCCAAGCAAATAATTTCAGAAAACAAAAGTGAATAAGTAAACTTAATATGGTATATGTATAAAATACTTGCAGATTTGTATTACTGAAAGTTATTTTAGTTTTTCATTGACATGGTTTTAATTGTGTGCCTTGATGCTGAAATTTTAAGGCCATTTATAAAACTTACCTGAAAACTCTCCTGAAAAATATTTCAGAAAATATTTTATCCATGTATACATAAATTTTATCCATGTATACATGAAAATGCATAAACAAACACGAATGTGAACAGAATTGGTCAATAGTCAAATCTCATAAGTGCTTTTGTGTGTGTGTTTGTGTATGTGAGCTTGTGTACATGTGCCCTCACACACATTTAACATAAGTCCCAGACACAAAACAACTCTATACTCAAGCCTCCATCTCATTACCAAAACCATTACAACAAACATTTTAGGATAACACAGAGTAGAGTTGGAATTTGTCATTAGACCTAAACTGCTCCAGTTCTTAACATGTTAAATGCAGTAGAACCATAGTAAAGTATTTGAAAAATGTGTTGACTTTTTTTTTAATGTGTTGACTTAAAATTCGCTTTATTAAAGGAGCTTAAAATTCTAGAAAATTTATTTTTCTGAGAGTCAGGAATATACTGTGTGATTTAAAGGTGACTGAGAACTTCACGTTCTTAAGACTTTCATATTCTTGGACAGATGGGTATCTGAGCCAGCCTTCTTTAAAGGCCATGAGAAGAATACTGGGTTGCAAGTCAGAGGGCTTGCATTTGAAACCTTGTCTTGCATACTCTTACTATGTGACAAGTTAGCCACTTCTCTGGGCTGAAGTGTCCTCATTCTAAAAATGAAGGCATTGAATTTGAAAGTCCTTTGCAACACAATTCTTTAAAAAGCATTCTTTTAAAAGAGAGTAAAGCAGCAGCTCCATTATCTTGCATTTAATATCAGTAAATGAAAGCTCTGAAACTCTCAAAAAGACAATCTAGAGCCCCCAGACTAAACCTAGCAATGATTTGATTCTTTGGATGAACAGAATATGTCATAAGTTGGTTCTGCTCAACTACCTGAATCACATTCTTCACCTATTTGGCTTTTCCACTTTAGTAATAATAGAAATAAATGAGGAAGAAGTAAGGTAGATCCCTAATCTTAATAAAATTTACATCACCCCCATAAAATTTTTCAAAGTGCAGTTTACTGAAATCACTATGCTTGAAATGCTTAGTGGAGAAGAGGGAATCTGGATGGAAAACTCATTTATGATAAGTTTCACAAGTAATTCTTGCAAATGCTAAATTTGAAAACCTCTGCAGCACTGAAACGTAATTTGTGCTGGGGAGTGCTTGAGTGACTCATTTGATTAAGCATCCAACTTTTGACCTCAACTCAGGTCATGATTTCAGTGTTGTAAGATTGAGTGACGACGAATCAGGCTTTGAGCTGGGCATGAAGCCTGCTTGATTCTCTCTCTCCCTGTCCCACTGCCCCTCCCCTCCAAAAAAAAAAAAAAAAAAAGACATAAATTGTGTTGGAGGCTAAGAAACTAGGATACACCAGGGATTTGAGGAACCCATCCTTAGAATGAATCTAACACAAAGTTGAGAGTTAAGGTAGTTTACTACTCCTGGGTAAAATTTTAAATCCTATTTATTTTAATTTAATGGAATACATTTAAGTGAGTAAGTTTAATGAGGAGCATAATATGTTTCATGAAGGGTCATTAGTTTTATATTTCCCATTTGGACCATTACCCCTCTCCCTTAACCTTCCAAAAACAGTTTACTCACAAGAAAAAAAGATTGGCACAGAGAGAGAAATAATATGATTCCCAGCATTTAGACCAAAATACAAATTTCTGGGCCATATCAGAATAGTATTACAGGGTCATAGGAAATTGTGCAGAGCGTGGGTGTTGAAAAGATTGCTTCTTTTAGCAAAAAAGCTCTGCGTAATTATCATGTCTTTGCTTGATAATTAGCACTACTGTTACAATGGCACAAAGACAAAGACTTAATAGACAGACTTAGATAGGTTTTTTTTATTATTACATTATAATGCATCTTGAATATCTGTTTAGATACAATATATAAATATACCAGATTTAGTAAATGTGTTAAATTTTTAATCCATTGCTTTAAAAAAACAAAAACAGTTACTGTATTAAAAGCACTTCCTTTGAAGAAAGTCCATTTTATTTAGCTATGTGGCAAGTATACTGGGCATTTTCTCAAAATGCTGGATTATAAGGCTGTTGAAATTCAGTAGGGATTCTGATGGTATTAAGGGAACTGTCCCTGTCACCTCCTCCAACTATCTTCGCTCTACTCCTGTTTCCCTTCTGCCATTCTACCCTTTCAACTGATGTTAGGCTCTATTCCTGGAAGAAGTGTTGAGCAAGATGACCAGAAGAGTGCAAGGCCCACAGGACACACTTACAGGCCATCCTTCGCTTAACAATGATTTAGCAAGTGTCAGCTTATAGTCAACACTCTACAAGGGATTCCGAAACAGCAGAAGACAGGCATTCTTGTTAAGGATATAGAACATATATAAAAATCAGCTTGGGTACAGTTGGAGGGCAATGGAGTTCTCATTAATGTAATACAAGCTACTGAAGGGAAGACATAAGCTAAACAATTGAACAAAAGTCATTCAAACAAGTCATCGATCACCAGATCATTGCAGGTGGTCCTTGGAGTGATGGAAGTCCCAGACAACTTACCTCCGTATCAAACACGTTTTCTAACTGCAAAACCCATATGAGAGTGCTGCTTAGCACCTGGCCAGGAGGGAAGCTGTCACTCCTCAGTGATTCAGTGATTCTGTTGAACTGCTCATCCAGTCTGGGCCAGTAGTCAATCACTAAGGTGGAAGGGGAATAGAATGCAAGGGCTTCTGTTGCTTCCTAGGAAGTCAAAAAGATGGACACAACTCCTGCAAAAGAAATTTTTGATTTACAGTTGTCTCAATGGACTACTTTTTTTTTAGGTCAACAAATGGACAAGAAGAGAAGAAGAGTGTGTGTGTCTCTGTGTCTGTGTCTGGGTGTGAGAGAGAGGAAAAAAAAGAGAGGAGAGTAAGAGATGATATTTACATGAAATCTTATTTTCTGTCATCTGAATCTCGTTTGGATTTAAAGAATTCTAAGAACAGTTGTTCCACCAAAATGTTTCCTTGCACAATAATAATTAAGGCCTGAATTAGAACTGGAAATGGCTTATAAATTTTATTACTTCACAATGATCCTGGAAATTATCAATAAGCTAACTATTTTTGCATAGTTTGGTGAAATTGAGGAGTGTAATTTTTATTGAAAACCAAATGCAGCAAATATTGGAAATGGACTTTTTTACAAACAATGTATTATCAAATTTGAGAGTAGATGTAAAATATGAAAATATATTTATTTTACTTGAGCTTTCATTGTATCTAAACTAATTGAGTAGGTTCCCATTTTATACTTATAAAATATAGATATATAAGGGCCACGTGAGTGGTTCAGTCAATTGAGCATCTGACTCTTGGTCTCAGCTCAGATCTTGATCTTGGGGTTGTAAGTTGGGACTTCACATTGGGCTCCATGCTGGGCATGGGACCTACTTTAAAAAAATATATGGGGGATGAGGCGCCTGGGTGGCTCAGTTGGTTAAGCGACTGCCTTTGGCTCAGGTCATGATCCCAGAGACCTGGGATCGAGCCCCACATCGGGCTCCCTGCTCGGCGGGAAGCCTGCTTCTCCTTCTCTCACTCCCCCTGCTTGTGATCCCCCTCTAACTGTGTTTCTCGCTGTCAAATAAATAAAATATTTAAAAATATATATATACATGGGGGAGATAAAATTATTTTTATGCATACTTTATAGATGTATATTTCATATGGGTACTTTTTTTTTTTTGCAATGAAGTAACATGTGGCTCTTTCCATGGGTTTCTTTTTTTTTTTTTTTCATTTCAAGTTTTTATTTAAATTCCAGTTGCTAACATATAGTCTAATATTAGTTTCAGGAGTAGAAGTTAGTGATTCGTCACTTACACACAACATCCAGTGCTCATAATAACAGGTGCCCTTCTTGCTACCTATCATGGATACTTAAGAATAAAAGCACATTTGTTTATTTGTCGGGTTATTTGTTGTATTTTTATTCCTTTATGCATTCACTGAACAAAGATTGGTTGAATTCCTGCCCTGTGGTATGTGCCTTGGACTGCGCAGAGATACAAACATAAGCAAGGCCCTCAAGGACTCTTGATACTTAAGATTGCTCACAAGGCCATGCATGATCTGGCCCGTTTTTATCTTCCTCTCTAGCCTCCCCCTTTACTATTTCCCTCCCCCCACCAATGCCACCTATATTTGAGCCACCAAAAAATCTTTATTTTCCTCAGCTTCCCCAAACCTGATTTGTTTTTTTAACACTCATTACTGGGCCTTTGTTTGGCTTTTTTTTTATCCTTTATTCAAGGCAGGTCCCAATTTATACTTTTACAAAGCCATTCTTGAACTGTCTTGTTTACCTCGTAGTAGTGTTTTTTCTGTATTAGAGTTAGAACTGTATTTTCTCCATCAAAGCACCATATTATCCAGTTACCTGTTTCACAGATTTTAAATTCCTGGAGGAAAGAAATTGTGTACATTTTTTTTTCCATTATATCACTAGAACCTCATATGAAGCCTAGAGATTATCAGGCCCTCAGAATGTATTTGTAGAATAAATAAACAGGGGAGACAGTTTAATAACAGGGTGTATCTGAGTGATTATCATATAGCATAATGTTACAAACCTAAAGTATGAAAAATGCTTTTATAGCTCCAATGAAACTTCATTAAAATTTGTCAACTTTTACCAAAACACAATCAAGAAACTAAATCCAGATCTATGCTAATACAGTGACCACTAGCCATATATGACTATTCACATTTAAATGAATTAAAACTAGGTAAGATATCCAGTCTAGTTCCCCATTTGCAGGAGCCACATTTCAAAGACTCAGTAGCCACATGCAACTAGTGACTGCCAGATGGGACAGGGAAGATGTAACAAGCACTGATTATCATAGAAAGTTCTATGCAACAGCACTAGTCTAGATTGAAATGTGAAAAGAAAGGCATTTAAAATAATTGCATTCTCAACACCAAGATTAGTTCTTCAGTATAAAATTTGAGGAGTGCATTTCAGAAGTAAAGAACCATGTAACTGTGAGATTTTTAGAATCCAGAGCATAAATGTTCACTATGAGAGACACCAGTTTGGAGCTAAGCATTCAGTGTAAAACTAAAAACATATTTTACCCCTAAACCGATAACCACAGAGTCAATCGGTAGACTTAACTACCTGGTCAGAAAGCACTTGCAAATTGTCCAGCCTGAAGAGAGCTAGGCAATGTGTGCTGTTTTTTAAATGTGAAGCTTGTGAACGGAAAGGGGGTAGACCTTTCTTGTTACTATTTTAAATTTACTTGAGGCAACATGAACCAGTATTTAACTTTCTAGTTAATAATTTCATTTCTTCAGAGAAGCAGGTTTTTTCTTTATGAAGCATCTTAGAGAAATAATATTCTTGAAGTACATTAAATTTTTTTTCGGTTACAATAAAATATAATTAAAATAGTTCTTACTGCGAGTAGCTCAGTAGCTCTATCCTGTCCTCTGTTAAACCAAGTATATAATTGCTTTTCAATAGATAGCAGTGAAAAATGAAGAAAGGATTAGTATATTCCATAAAGGATTTAAACCTTCAGTGTTGAGGCTTCCAAGGAAAAGGGAAAAATGATTTTGTAAAAACAAGGTTTTGCAAATTTCTACTGAACTGTAATGTTCATTTTTGTTTATATATTTTAAAAGACTTTTACTAGTTCCTATAAATCACATTTATATTTATCCCCCAAAGCTGAAGAGAAGAAATGGGCCTAAAAGTGTATTCACATTTGTCACAACTACCGAGTAGATTTTTATGTAGCAAATTTGAAGACTTGTTTCTTTTTAAAGAACAAGATTTTTGCTTAATTTACATGAGTTTTATAAACATGAAAAGCTGCTTCACATCTCAGTTATTAAGAACATCATTATTGAACAAATAAACTGCATGTTAGATTACTTAAGTTATATGCACAGGGGCAATAAAACTGAATTTCCTCTCATCTCTTACTGCACAGCTCTAATGGTGTATAGGCATTAGTACTAACACAGAGTCGGCCGAAAATTATTTAATAGTAGAAAAGACAATAGGTTTCAAAATATAGCCTTTTCCTCACTAATGTAAACTCTTTGTAATTCTTTTTTTTTTTTTTAAACTCTTTGTAATTCTTAATCACCACCACTCCATCATCGTTATTTTACATGATCATTCTTGAACTGGAACAAACCAAAGTTCTCATGTTTTGGGGTTCCCCACCCCCGGTATCTGAAAGTGAAAGGGGAAAAGTATTTAGCCTGGATCTTAATAGGCAATTTTTAGTGTTATTTACAGATTTCATGGCCTATGAAATTTGATGTTGGACAACATATTTGAACCATTTTAATAATTGGTAGCACCTCAGTAAAGGTAACATTGTTTGGCCTTAAAAGCAGCAAATCAGATATCAAAGAACAGAACGTCCTTACCTCCTCAGGGTCGGTTACTAGTATATCACCATGGAATAGTCCAAAGTGAAGTTTTAGAAACAATTCCAGAGTCCTTTCTAGAGTTGGAACAAAAGATGATAAGCCTTTAATCAAAGGATATTTATTATCTCAGTTACCTCACTGAATTTTTTAAGTTATTATTCTAAATCTGTTTTGCTTCCCTGAAAGATATAATGATGTTTTATTTTTCCCTTTTAACTCCAAAGGCCATCTCAATGAATGGCACATTGTAGACATTTAATAAATATTTTATATATGCACACACACATGCACACACATACATATTTGTGTATATATACATATGTGTATATACATATGTATATATAAAAGAACTTACTGATGATCATTATAGTATAAATAAAACAAACTTTACCAAGTTTTCCTTGTTGAAGTCAGATATTTTATAATGAAAATAAAGGCGAGAATCTTTCAAGTGAACTTGAGATAAATAAAGTTGTTGCTGCGTAAGAAAAAAATAGGCACAGCAGACCACATAGAAATACTGCCTATATTGGGGCGCCTGAGTGGCTCAGTTGGTTGAGCGACTGCCTTCGGCTCAGGTCATGATCCCGGAGACCCAGGATCGAGTCCCACATCGGGCTCCCTGCTCTGCGGGAAGCCTGCTTCTCCCTCTCTCACTCCCCCTGCTTGTGTTCCCTCTCTCGCTGTGTTTCTCTCTGTCAAATAAATAAAATCTTTAAAAAAAAAAAAAAAGAAATACTGCTTATAGTAATGGTGGAAAGTAAAAGACCAACATACGTTGATTCCTGGGGAAGAGAGAAGCGACCTATTGGTACTTTGGCCAGGATCTGACGAGAGGGGTCAGTGGATCTCAAATGAAAGGCCGCTAGTCCAGTCTGAATCACTGGGACTCTTGGTTAAAGGCTGATTTGGATTCACTGGTATGGGGCAGGGCCAAAGGTCTGTGTTTCTGACCAGTTCCCTGGTGATGCCAATGCTGATTCTGCTAGTCGGTAAACTAAACTTTGAGCAGCAAAGATCTGGACTTTCCAAACATCTGTTTTCTCCAGCATGGAGTTTGAAAGTACATTTTTAAACATTTATTTTTTTGTAGCTTTACTGAGGTCTAGAATCATGCCATAATTTTTTTTTTAAGTGATATCTGGTGAAACTAATTCTTGAAAGCAGGTTAGGTTTTTGGAAATGTGCTGTAAAAGGCTTGTCACTACTCCGTTGAGTCACCCTTTGTGTATGAGCACTGCATCTCCTGGCCTGATCCTTGCCTTTGTGAGGGCCTGTCAGTTGGTAGTGGCTGAAAACATGTTGAGGAAGATTCTGAGCCTGAAAGCAGATGTGGGTGAGCACGTGTGTTGGGACTGGTTTGCATGTGTGCTATGGGTACACAGAGTAGTGGCCACCATGCTTTCCTCCTTATTCTCACAGCCAAATAATTCATAGAACGTTCTGGGAAGACTTCGGACCTGATCACTGAAAGGACTGTAATTAGGCAAGTGCTGCATATGTGCACAACAGATTGGGGGGATGGATTATATTATTGGAAATCTATCTCATTTTACTAATAGCTATTTTGCATATTATGCATGTCTCAGCGGCATTTGCTGTAGTCTCTGTTACCCTGAAATTTAGCCACCCGATGGAAGTTTCTTTATAAGGAAAAAAAATTTTCCTGTCAATTATTTCTAAAGGTCATAGAGTTAATGACTAGCTGGGAGGTTAATTAGATTCTGAAAGCCTCTTCATATCAATTAAATCTTTTATCTTTATGTTTTAGTAAATAAATTCAGTAACTATTTAGAGCTACTGTTTTAGGATAAGTAAACAGTAAACTGTACAATGGGTATTTGGGATTTTTTTCTCACATCTGAGAAAGCGTTGTTACAAAATAACTGATATATGAATTAGAGATAGTATCTTTTATTCTAAAATTTCTGAATTAGATAATTTATTTTTTGAAGTTGCATGCAAATGACTCTTTAGTCATAAATAAATGCCATCAGTATAACTTCAATAAAGCCATTTCAGAAAGGAAAAAGTAAGGTCAGAGTTACCCTGAGAATGAGCTACCAACAAAAAACCAACTGTGCTCTCTGTGGTTCCAGAAACCAAACTCCTTTCAGAATTAGTATACACATTTGTAAATAAGTGATATATTTAGTTCCTATGGCCTGACAATTACAAACCCAATCATTTCAGTCATGCAAATTCTCTTTGGATAATATAACCAGATTTCAGAATGAAATGATAGAGATCTGCATTAATCAATAAGGTAGCCACTAGCGAATATGGCTATTTAAATTTGAGTTAATTGAAATGAAATACAATTTAAAAGTTGAGCTTCGGGGCGCCTGGGTGGCTCAGTTGTTAGTCATCTGCCTTCAGCTCAGATCATGATCCTGGGGCCCTGGGATGGAGTCCCACATGGGGCTCCCTGCTCTGCAGGAAACCTGCTTCTTCCTCTCCCACTCCCCCTGCCTGATCCCCTCTCTTGATGTCTGTCTGTCTGTCTGTCTGTCTCTCTCTCTCTCTCTCTCTCAAATAAATAAATGACATCTTTTAAAAAATAAAATAACAGTTCAGCTCCTAAGTGCCCCTGGGTGGCTCAGTCAGTTGAATGTCTGACTTGTGGTTTCTGCTCAGGTCATGATCTCAGGGTAGTGAGATCAAGCCTTGCCTTGGGCTCCAAGCTCAGCAAGGAGTCTGCTTGAGATTCTTTCCCCCTTTTTCTCCCTCCCCCTATGCTTCTCCCCCATTTGTGTGAGCACTCTCTCTCACTTCCTAAAATAAATTAATTACATCTTTAAAAAATAAATAAATAAAAGTTCACTTCCCAGTCTCGCTAGCCAAATTTCAAGTACTTGATTGCCATATGATTGGTGGATCCCATATTGGTCAGGACAGGTATATAGAAATATTCATCACCTTAGAAACCTTCCCCTGGGCAGCACTGCTGTAAGGGGTAAAACAGGTGAACCAGAGCTCTTGTTCATGACATAATTACATGATGGTTGATGGATATACTTAATAAAAGGCCCGTCAACTGGAGAGGATACGCGCAGCCATTTCATCTTTCGTTCCTGAGCAGACATTTACTCCAGGCCCATTGTGTGTCAGGGTCTGGGTCAGGGCACAGAAACCCAGTCAGGAAAGCTGATGCACTCAATGTTTATTCCCAGGAGTAGAACATTTGTTTAGATAAATGTGATTTTGTGGAGTGAGGTAAGAGAGAATACAAAGGCTGGGATTGCCAGAAGGAATAAGAGAAAATGGAGGAAGGGATAGGACAGAAGAATCATAAGGAAAGAGAACAAGCTAGGTCAATTCTGGATTTGCGCACGAGAAAGGAAAGAGCACGCATGCACACAGTTTCTTCTGATTTTTCCTCATTGGAAATGTGAGAATTTTATCTTCATCCAGGCTTCATGACTGGGGTCTCCTTAAAATGTGGTGGTTCTGAATGAATACCGTGGTTGAGGTGGGGTAAGAACGCTGCAGAGTCCTTTTCCTGAAGAATGTTGTTGAAACAGTATCATGAGAGTTCACCTTTTAAGTTTTACATTTAAGAACTAGAAATTCAAAAGCCCCACAGATATGGGGAGAAATTAAGTCCTAGTTATAGCAACATCACACACCAGTTCTCTAACCTGGGGCGAGTTATTTAACCATCTGGACTTCAGGTTCCTGCTCTGAATCGGTATTGTCGACCCTGACCTAGACTTCCTCAGAGGCTGTTGTGATGATTACGGGCTATAAAAGATGTCAGAGTCCATTGTAAACTATGAAGTTTTATAAGGTATTTTTATTTTAACATCAAGGGGAAAGTTTAGGTAATAAAACGTGTTTAGCCAAAAGAGAAAGAAGCAAATTCTTAATCTGGGAATAAATCTGTAACATTTTATATTAAAGTATATAAGTATACCATTCTTATATAAATAATGGTATTTTGTATAAATTGTTTCATATAAATTTATAGAACAAAGGCCAATTAATTTTCTTTTCCCCAAGCATTTGTGAAATATTCTCTATGTGCAAGGTGAGTGGGAAATATGACAATGGTGAGGATGTGCCCAGCACCCTCCAGGCCCAGTAGTCCAGTGTGGGCAAACATATTCAGGATTCGTTCTTTCACTCAGCAGATATTGATGAACATGACGACCATGTGTCAAATATTGTGCTAGTTATTTGTGACGCATCTGTAACAGTCCTATGCAGCAGTCTGAACCAAAGCACATGGAGTGCAGTGTGGTATCCGAGGCAAAAGAAAATAATTGCCACTGTGAGCACTTGAAAACATCTCATAGTGATTATAGATGAAACTGTGGCTTTGATAAGTAGATAAGCTGATAGACCAACTAAGTCTATCTCAGGCTAAGTCATTCATTCCCAATTAAAATAAAAGCAAGACTAATAAAGGTAATAGTGTATAGATACATAAATGCATACACACCCACACACTTATGTGTATATGTATATTGTGTAGCAGCCTTTGGTTTCTAGTTGGCATTGGATTTTTTAATATATGGTTTCTCTGTAAACATGAGGTTATAATTTTTTGAGAAAATCTATAGAATACAAACATTAGGAAAATGCAGTACATATAATTGCCTTTAAGTTTGATAAAAGGTTCTCTGGTGCTAAGAATGGAAACCTTAAGATTACATCCCATATCCTTGGTTTAACTTTACAGATGAGGTTTTTCCCCCCCTCTCTGTGAATTCTAAAACATGATACATCTGGCCGAGGGGTTGGAAAATTGTTACATGCCTGTGTAACATTCTTATAACCTAATGGTTCTACAACTTTTCTCAGTTTAATCAGTGGAGAATGTTCTTTGTTTTTCTAGTCACTGTTTCACATAGTAACAGCTTGTTGTATTTTGGTCTGTTTGCCAGAGGGTAGGTTTATTTTTAAAACCCTGAACTCTGAATTTTTCTTTATTTTTCCAAGATTGAAAGCAGCTGAAATGCCTGGAGTTACAGGTTGAAGGCTGCTTTACAAAATGTGAAGGGAAGCTTCTTTCCCTCCTCCCTTTGTGTGTGTGTGTGTGTGTGTGTGTGTGTGCGCGCGCGCGCGCCCGCGCGCGTGCACAGACACGCACGCGCTTAAATTTTTTCCTAACAAATGTCTTCTAACTGGTAGTTGTCTAAAAATAGAAAACTGCCTAACTAAAAATAGCCTGGCTCTCAGTCGTGCCAAGGAAAATGGAGAGGAATAGGCGTGGAATAGAAGGCTGAGTAATCCAGTTCTATTCATTCAGAGAAACCTTTGAGAATGCAGGCAATGATAAAGTGCCCTCAAAAAACCACAGGCCTGACTCTCTCTTCAGACTTGGAGGTGCCAATAAACATTTTAGCCCCAGGATACATTTTTTTTTCTCATACGTTGTAAACATTTTCTGAAAGACAAGGCTTTGTTTCACAGAACCTGACAAACTGCCATAACTGACTTCCCTAAGGTCTTAAAGATTCATAGTTGTTAGATATATTTTAAAAGAACATCTTAAATGAAAGTATTGTAAAATAATGTACATCATGTAATAATTAGGAGAAAGCTGTTACAATAAAAACTGCTTACTGCTTGCAATTAAACTCAAAACTTGAAAGTTTCGAAGAAAGTTATTCCTGTGACTCATGTAACTAAATAAAACAGCTGACTTAGTTTAACTCCCTTAGATACAGAAATTCTCTTAAGTGTACATTCCCTTGAGAGACCAATATTTAGATTTACAATTAGAATTTTCACTGAAGCAGATTTTCTCTTTTGATTTTTTGATCAGTGTAGAAGCAATCTTCAAAAAAAAAAAAAACATTGCAAGAGTAGGATGGCTTCGAGTTTAGAGAAATGGAATTTTTTAGTAAGTCATAAAAAAGATACATAGGCCAGTTTGTAATGGTAACTTTTTTTTTCATTTTGTCTTGCTTAAGTAATCTTAATAATCAGGTCAAACATAGCAACAGGGTGTGGAAATGTCAGCACAGTTCATGGGGTTAGATGGGTCTGAGCATTGTTATGTTCAGTTCCTGTAATGATGCTAGTGATAAGACTCTTGAGACAAAGGACCATAATTGATGGAAAGAGCCTTAAATCATTGCTAGAAGAATCAAGGTCCTTGTATTTGTGTACATCGACTCTTCTGGTCTCCTTCCGTCTTGTAAAGCGTTGTCGTCTTGCATGGTGGCCCCCTACTGCTCTTTGTAATAGATGCAGACCACAAGTGATTCCTTCATGCAGCATACAGGGTGTAATTGTGTCTGTGTGGTGTATTAGTAATTACCAAGCTGAATTCCCATATTGTATCTTTACTGCAGGCATGGAAAAATAGGACATAGAACCCTGCATAGACATTTTCAACCTAGATAGTGAACCACTTAGTTACATTCCAGGGACAAAGCCTTTTACTTGCACACTTTTTAAACAAAATTTTCATTGTTGAGTCACTTGTGCTATGCAGGATAAATTATGTTTTGCGAATAGTCACCTCTGATATATTCATTTCTGACTCTTCAGCAAAACCTTTGTAATATGGAAAATATTTATTATTTTTGACTGCTAAAAATCATTTAAATATTGCTAGAGAATAGTGCATAGATCACTACATATAACAGATTGTATAGCATTCATAAACATTGAATAATATAATTGTTTTAGCAGTATTTTAATGTTACATAGTGATATTTTCATATAATTTATTGATCTTGGCTCAACATTTTTAAACTTCAGAAAAAGCTGACAATGAATTTTTGTTACAGTAAACAGATATAAATTAATAATTAATTTCTTTATTATAAAATTTGCATCCAACCTTTATGTATTATGTAATCAATATTGATTTGACTACCTCTTAATCATTGGGGATTTGAAATGTTTACAGTATTATTTATCAATAATAGAAACCAAAATAATGTAAGCAGATTGGTTTAAACAAGAAAAAGTATGTTTATTTTATGCATCAAATGCTTACAAGGACAGCTAAAAACTATTAAATACAGTAACCAAGAAATTAATATGGCCATTTTATTAGCAATAGCAAATGACATTAGATTTATTTTGTGAATTATTAATTAAAGCATGCAAGAGTTTGATTATATTCTTACCTTCAAATTTAAGAGTGACCTACCAATAATATATATTTTAGAAATTTATTTCTACTTTATCTGTGGATATTTTTATTCTAGCAATAATTATTAGATTCCTAGGATATAGAGAACTTCATAATGATGTAGGAGAGATAGAAGTTTGTAAGATATAGTCAGTGACATCACAAAACTTAACAGTCTAGCTAAGATAGAAAATACACTTGTGAATCAACTGGACAAAACAACATAAGAGGCACTGTAAGATATTTGGGGGAAGCAGACTAGCAGTGAGAACATCAGCATGGAACTAGACTACATGAGTTTTTATCCACTCTCCCCCACTGACTGGTTGTATTTTCCCAGACAAGTTACTTAGGCTGTCTGTTTCTTTCTTTCTTTTTTTTTGTTTTTTTATAGATTTTATTTATTTATTTGACAGAGAGAAACACAGCCAGAGAGGGAACACAAGCAGGGGGAGTGAGAGAGGGAAAAGCAGGCTTCCTGCCGAGCAGGGAGCCAGATGTGGGGCTCGATCCTGGGTCTCCGGGATCATGACCTAAGCCGAAGGCAGTTGCTTAACCAACTGAGCCACCCAGGCGCCCCAGGCTGTCTGTTTCTTACATCGTTTGTAAGTGAGGTTAATAATAGCACTTCGTATCAAGTTATTATGAGAAGTAAATTATTGAACATTTATAAAATACTTGGAATGGCATCTGGCACATAGGTTCTTGGTGATAACTGTGATGAGGACAATTAATGATATCCTCATACTTGAAATCAAGTAATAACCTCCAGGAAGTAGAATTTTAAAAGTCAGGAGAGGGGTGCCTGGGAGCTCAGCTGGTTGAGCTCTGACTTTCGGTTTCGGCTCAGGTCATGATCTCGCTGTGGTGGAATTGAACCCCACCTTGGGCTCAGGGTTGAGCAGAGTCTGCTTCAGATTCTCATTTCCTCCCCCATCTGCTCCTCTGTGCTCTTTCCCTGTCTCTCTCTCTCAAATAAAAATCTTGTAAAAAGTCAGGAAAGGTGAGTGAAGAGTAGATATTTTTAGTCTCAAACAAATGAAGATCAGAAACATGGCTATAAATTGATGAAGAGGATGTGAGTAAATCATTCAAAAGACCAATTATGTGGGCACCTGGCTGGCTCAGTCCTTTAGGCATCTGCCTTCAGCTCAGGTCATGGTCACAGGGTCCTGGGACCGAGCCCTGCATCAGGTTCCCTGCTCAGTGGGGAGCCTGCTTCTCCCTCTCCCTCTGTGATCTTTCTTGCACTCACTCTTTCTCAAATAAATAAATAAATAAATATATTTTTAAGAGGACCAATTAGGGGTTGGGGCGCCTGGGTGGCTCAGTTGGTTAAGCAACTGCCTTCAGCTCAGGTCATGATCCTGGAGACCCGGGATCGAGTCCCACATCGGGCTCCCTGCTCGGTGGGAAGCCTGCTTCTCCCTCTCTCACTCCCCCTGCTTGTGTTCCCTCTCTAGCTGTGTTTCTCTCTGTCAAATAAATAAAAACAATAAAAAAAAAAAAAAAAAAAAAAAAAAAAAAGACCAATTGGGGCGCCTGGGTGGCTCAGTTGGTTGGGCGACTGCATTCGGCTCAGATCATGATCCCGGAGACCCGGGATCGAGCCCGCATCGGGCTCCCTCCTCAGCGGGAAGCCTGCTTCTCCCTCTATCAGTCCCTCTGCTTGTGTTCCCTCTCTATCTGTGTTTCTCTCTGTCAAATAAATAAATAAAATATTTTATAAATAAATAAATAAATAAATAAATAAAATTATAAAAAAATAAAAAAGACCAATTATACAAAGATCCACAAGACAAAATTATCAAGGCCATGAAAAAGAGTAGAGCTTGAGAATATTCACATACAGTAGGAGTTTTAAGAAAGATGGCGAGGTAAATGGGGAAGAAGGGGAGAGGCAAATCAGATGCTCTAAATGTTTGGTGTGGAATTAGATGCAATACAATAGGTATGAAAAAGATACTGGATGGCCTCAAGCAGTAAAACAGTATAATGACAATCAATGCTTGAGGAAAAGTCTACTGGAAAATGTAACTATCTCTAAATGGAAGCAATTTAGTTCTAAAAAGTGGGATTGCCAAGTTATTTTGTTATAGTAACATATGTATGTATGTATATGCTAAAAATCCTGAAACTTTTAATTGTACTTACATATTTAAACCATTTACATCATTCTATAAACATCTATGATAATCATAATTATGATTATATAATAATCATAATATAAAACAAGTTGTTTTTGAAATATGCATACAGTTTCAGTGCACTGATAATATGCACATGCATTTCTCTGTCTACAGATTATTTGTCATATATGTTAAAGAACCAAATTATGGAGACTTCAGGAGGTATATTTAAACTATATGATTTTCTCTAGATTAAATTGAAGAAGAAATCAATTCAGAAATTCCTAATGGTTATGTGCATTTTTAATGACTATGTAAGTGGTCAGGATTCTGGGTACAATACTTCCAAATATGAAAACTCTACCCTCACACTTTCAGGTTTATAATCTAAAAGCCCAGCCTTTTCATCGTAAGACAGTGTGGTATATGAAAAGGGGCAAAGAAATTTTAGACTTCAACAAATCTCATTTCTACAACCTTCACAAACTCCATGTTCTGGGGCAAGTTTCTAAACCTCCACCAAATCTCTGCTTCCTAAGCAGTAAGTAAAGATAAATCTCACTTTTGGTCTTTTTTTTTTATTTTAACATTTTACTTATTTATTTGACAGAGAGATCACAAATGGGCAGAGAGGCAGGCAGAGAAAGAGGCTGGAAGCAGGTTCCCTGCTGAGCAGAGAGCCTGACATGGGGCTGAATCCCAGAACCCTGGGATCATGACCTGCACCGAAGGCAGAGGCTTAACCCTCTGAAGGCAGAGGTTTAACCCACCCCCCACTTTTGGTCTTTTTGTAAAAATCAACTTATACTATGTACATCTCTATCTATTACCACATGGAAACTGATGCTTATAAACATGTTCTTTCCTTTCCTGCTTCCCCTTCCTACAAGTGTAAATTTAGGCAAAATTTTTTCACACACACACATACCTTGGATATTGAAATCTTCAGAGTATTTTCTGATTATCTTCAAACAAAACACATTTTATAAATTGTTACATATATATGTAACTATTTCTGGCATAGTTATGAAATTCTTTAAAGATAAGATTCACTACACAGATTTTAGGAATAAGGAAAAGGTAGGGAAAAGTAAAAACTTGGATTTTACTAAGTCAAAATAGAATTGTTTTTAAAAAACTAGGCAGAATTCTGTCAGAGGGGCTGGCCCAAGTTCTGTTGGTGAATTCTGGTATATAGTTAGGATATAATTTATTCCCTGGTGTTCTCTTTGAACTACTATGTATCCAGGGAAGAGTATAGTTAGACAACGAAAGGGAGGGTAGAGAGAGAGAGAGGGAGGGAGGGAAGGAGGAGGGGGAGGTTGACTAAGATTTTAAGGCAATGAAAGTAATTAGCAAAGCTAAGACAAGTGTTCCTACACTGTCAGTTTCTTCTCTGATGCAAAAACAAATAATTGATTTTTATTAAAATACTAGTCAGCCAACAGTCTCTAGTGTGATGATATTGTTAATGATAAAATATATCCATCTTACATTGCTTCTAACTTGTATCTTTGCCCTAGCTCCCTCAGTATTTTGATGGCAATAGGGATACATGCTCTTGGAAGTGAGCCAAGCACACGCTAACATATTATACATTTGGCTTGGTTCCAAGTGAACAGGTGTTTTAAATATTCCAGTCACATACCCACAATGTATATTGCTACTGGGGAAAGGATATCATTTCTGAACCATTGATGTTTGTTTGATTCAATTCTGAACCACACCTATTTTGCACTTTGAAGATTTAGCAAGGATGAACTGTGGTTTGAGGAAGAATGACCATCAGAGCCCTACTTTTACTGACAGGAGGTGCAGCAAACTTATAGTTCTGAACTCTGCACCTGATGTCTGGCTATAGAGATCAAAGCACTTGCTGCCCAACATTAGAAGAAGGGAAACCCAGAGCATTCTATAATTGAGTTTATACAAATATGAGAGATTTTATTTTTATTAGGGAAAGGTATGATAAATTGTGATAGAAATTATTTGTTATGATTAGAGGAAGACATTTGTTTCCTATTAGAAGCCATCATTCAGTTTGCAGAGATATCACAATAAAACAACCTAACTTTTCTGGTATCTAAATTACAAAATTGAAGTATTTCCTTCTGGAGGAAAAAGATAAAAATAGTAATGCAGAAATACATCGATCCAGAAATAATTCTGAAGATCCTTTCAAAATTTTTAGCTTCATGCTGTGTGTGGGCACACACACAAACACACACACTTGCTCACTCACACACATACACACAGATATGTACACATAACACATGTAATTAATGTGAGACTGGCAATTTCCACCAGATGAACTCAGATATATAACTTCCATCTCACTGTGCACGAGTTCCTGTGTCAGATCAACAAACTCATTGATTTCTATCTGTCCTTTGGCTTCAGCAATAAAGTAATGCAAGAAGGTGGAGGCGGAGGTTGGGGAGGAGGGCTTCAAACTTCTCCCAGCCACCTGCCTTAATTTCATACTTCATCTCAGTATAGATTGGATTCCTCTGGCCATTAGTCAATAGTGTACATTACCTCATGGAAACAGACCTTGAACCATAGTTTGCTTCCTCTTTTAATGGTACTGTTTCCCCTCATCTTTTAACCGTGGTCTTTAAAAAGAAGTGGGATTCTATTCAGAATGATGGTGATGGCTGTTTGGGGTATTTTAAAACTAATAGGTGGTTAATGTGTGGTTCATATTATTTATTCAAGAGAAAATTGACTTTAAACCCATGTAAAAAGCCAAGTATCATAATTGGAAGCTTCTTTTAAATGTTATACAACTTTGTTTAACTTCAGTTTTCAAAAAACTCGGTTTTCCATCTCAAAGATTCATGTATTGGCCAGGCTGGGGAAACCTCCAGAGAAAACAGGGCAGCTCAGCCACTGCGGAAGCCATGTCGGTGACTGTGGGTGGCATTTCTCTGCTGAGTCAGGTTTGTGCCAGGCCTTCCCTCAGCTTTTACTAACAGTGTGGATTTTCTGACAAGATGCAAAAACCCAGGTCTTGCGGTTCTTGAAGCTCTCCTACAGTTTTTCCCTTTTCCGTGGGACTTTGGGAAATTTTCACTTAAGAAGATCCCGTCTTGCGATGTCTTCCTTGTGACTGCTGAAAAAAACTGGAAACTTTTATAGTTATTTTCTTCACTTTTTCTCCCTTCTGGGCTATAAAGTAACACAGTATTATCCATATCATTTTGAAAAGCAAAGAAAGTGAAGAGCTTCTATACCCACATTTTAAAAGGAGAATTTTTATAGTTTATACAGGATTTCTTCATGATCCCATAGTATTGGCCAGAGAGAAACATTAGTGCCTCCATAGAAGTATATATTTCTTCTCTTTTCCCCTACCTACCCCCACAGCCCCAGGAAAAATGTTACCAGCTTTGGCATCCCTTATCTACCTAAGCAAATTGAAGTGAAAAGCTGGACAGTTAGCTTGGGAATCTGAAGAATATAGGCACCAAAAAATATAAAGCAAACTTTTTGTCTTATTAACAGAGACTTAAAGTTCTTGCTAGTATTATTTTAATAATTGGGACAAACCTACACTTCACTTTACCCAGATAGATACAGGCTAAATGTTATTGCAAAAGACTTCCTTCCTGGTCTTAGAAATGTAGGAGTGGGAAAAAATTAAGCAGCCTTTCTTTATTTTAGGTTTTCAACAACCTACACTTCATTTTAACTAGGTAACTACAACCTACATATTATGGAAGGGGCCTTCCCCTCTCTTCAGTGGCTATTGAAATAAAAGAACATGAAAAACATTTTAGATAAGATTATTCATCAAAAGTGAATTCTGGGGCACCTGGGTGGCTCAGTTGGTTAAGCTACTGCCTTCAGCTCAGATCATGATCCCAGAGACCCGGGATCGAGCCCCACATCAGGCTCCCTGCTCAGCAGGAGGCCTACTTCTCCCTCTCTCACTCTCCCTGCTTGTGTCCTCCCTCTGGCTGTGTTTCTCTCTGTCAAATAAATAAAATCTTTGGGGGAAAAAAAAGTGAATTCTGTTGGGTGCCTGGGTGGCTCAGTCATTGAACCTCTGCCTTCAGCTCAGATCATGATCCCGGATTCCTGGGATCAAGCCCTGCATTGGGCTACATGCTCGCTGGAGAGCCTGCTTCTCCTTCTCTCACTCACCGTGCTTGTGTTCCCTCTTTCATTGTGTTTCTCTCTGTCAAATAAGTAAATAAAATCTTTTTTTTTTAAGTGAATTCTGTAACAAATATTTCCCTTTATGAAAAAAATAAGATTTGTCAAGCATTTCAGCAATTTCATCTAAGAAAACAGTATTCAAAGAAAACACAGGCATAACTTAGGCTATCTTTATAATTGGATGACTTGCAGTGGCAGAATAGGAGAATAACTGACAAAGAAAACCCGGGAGCTCATGCATGAGTTTATTAACTCGGTTCTACCACTAACTTTATGGACTTTAGCAAGTGGTTGACCTGTCTTGCACCTACTTTTCTTCGTTTGTGGCAGTCATAGGGAAGAGTAGTTATGAGGGTTTAAAAAGAGATCCATGCAAAGCTGCAGGCTCAGTCCCTGGCACATGGGAAATGCTCCTTTAATGGGAGGTGTTGCTTTTGAGGAACGGAATCAATTAAGGGGAAAATGAGTATTTTGATAGTGTGGGAAGACTGGTTTAATTTCTTTTTCATGCCATAGAAGAGGAAATGTTGTTTTTATAATTACCTAATGAATAATATCGAAGAAATTATTGTGCAAATGAAAAATCTAAGTTCACCACTGAACTAACAAAATCCCTGAGAATTCATAAGGTATGGAAATTGAAGTACTGAACTTAAAAATCAGGTTGCAGTACATTTTCAGTGATAATGGCTGACATTATTCAAACCTTCATGACTATGAATGCAGGTAGTAATGACACGGGGACCAGGAGGCCAAAGCTGCAGAGACTCCCCAGAGAAGGCTGTCCAGGGCCAGAGGACAGAGCAATTTGTGGGGCTGGCAGACACCGCTTGGCTAAGTTAGAAACAGGTGCCCATCCGCTGCCAGGAGTGGATATCAGGATGAGGAAGATTGCTGATGGCCTCTGGGAAAGCTTTATGTTAGATCATAAAGTGCTGAACCCAGGCATGAAGAGAGGCCAGCTTACCTGCTGGGGGATCAGTTGATGTGCTCACTGGATTATTTTTTCCCTCTGTCCTCATCAGACCCTCAGCTTCCCTCTTTCATTCTATTTCCTTCCATTCATCTATCTATCCATCATCTATGGTTTTATCCTTTCTTTCTCTCCTTGTTCTTACTTTTCTTAGGCATATACTCTCCATAACTTTGTTTTTAATTTCTTAGTGCTCTCTGTAGCATTTGTAGCATCATATGAAATCCAAAGTGACTGAATGCAAAACCTAAGAGTGTTACTTATCTGTATAATGTATGAAGTCATGGGAAATGCAATTTTGTGAATGAGTTGCTCTAAGACTTTGGGACCATGGATTCATGTATATGGAAAACATTCATAGCATGAGGAAAAGAAATCGAAATAAGTTTGATTTTAATTATTGGTTAATTTAATTTGGAAACATAAATTTAGAAAAATTAGCCTATGTAGGCTTTCATCAGCATTTGATATTGATAATACTAGCCTTTCCAGAACATTTTTTATGAATTACATTTTCTTTGAAAAGTATTTCATCAAGGAAGAAAGATCCCTATTTACTATAATGGACTGTATATTAGGTAGTTTCAGAGTCTTCTTTGTAGATAGTTTGTGTCCTATTTATTTTTAATGACTATACTCAAATTGTTATTGCCTATGCTAATGAAAAAAGACCCTTTATTCTTTTTAATTCTAGCATAGTTAACATACAGTATTGGCACGCCTGGGTGGCTCAGTCATTAAGCCTCTGCCTCTGCTCAGGTCATGATCCCAGGGTCCTGGGAGCGAGCCCCACATCGGGCTCCCTGCTTGACAGGAAGCCTACTTCTCCTTCTTCCTCTCTCACTCCCCCCGCTAGTGTTCTTGTTCTTGCTGTCCCTCTCTCTCTCTGTCAAATAAATAAATAAAATCTTTAAAAAAAAAAAAAAAACACAACACATAGTTTTAAATTAGTTTCACTTAGTTTCAATATATTAGTACAATATAGTGACTCAACAATTCTGTACATTACTCAGTGCTTGTCATGGTAAGTGTACTCTTAATCCCCATCACTTGTTGTACTCCTCCCCCCCCAACTCACCTCCCCTCTGGTAACTATCAATTTGTTCTCTATAGTTAAGAGTGTTTTGGTTTGTTTCTTTTTTTCTTTGTTTATTATTTTGTTTTTCAAATTCCACATATGAGTGAGATCATATGGTATTTATCTTTCTTTGACTGACTTATTTTACTTAACATTATAAACTTTACAACAATCCATGTTGTTGTAAATGGCAAGATCTCATTCTTTTTGATGGCTGTCTTTATCTGTTCATTTATCAGTGGACATGGGCTGCTTCCATAATTTGGCTATTGTAAATAATGCTGCAGTAAACATAAAGGTACATATATTTTTTAAATTAGTGTTTTCATTTTCTTTGGATAGATACCCAGTGGTGGAACTACTGAATCATATGGTAATTTTATTTTTAATTTTTTGAGGTGCTCCCATTCTGTTTTCCACAATGGCTGTGTCAGTTTGCATTCCCACCAACAGTGCACAATGGTTCCTTTTTCCCCACATCTTTGCCAACACTTAGTGTTACTTGTGTTTTTTATTTTAATCATTCTGACAGATGTGAGATGATGTCCCATTTTGGTTTTCTTTGATTTGCATTTTCCTGCTGATGAGTGATGTGAAGCATCTTTCCAAGTGTCTGTTGGCTATCTCTATGTCTTCTTTGGAGCAAAGTCTGTTTTTGTCTTCAGTGAGAACAGACTCTTTATATCAATATTATAAAATAGTAGAACCTCCAACATGAGTCAGGAGATAGCAACCCGCAATAAAGAGTCAGCCAGGAAACCTGAGGGCAAGTTGAGGAAAAGGTCATGCTGCTAAAATGCTACTGGTACTTCTGGTATTTGTCCTATTGGTGCTCTGATTATGTTTCTGGTACAGCTGGAAATAACAGCATTGCTAGGAAAGCAAATAGAGGCCCTTTGATTAAATAACCCCAAATTCCCATTAATTTATGAAATTCTGAGGGCCTAATGCTCTCCTTGGTCAGAAGGATAGGTAGAAGGCATGGTCCCTGCCCTCAGTGGGCTCAGTCATTTGGAGACTGGGGCTCGGTTGCCCTACAAAGAGCACAGCTGTGTTAAGACTGCAAAGAGGTCCAGTCTAAATGAAGACAGTGACTGGAATAGTGTCCGTGTGCTTTGCAAATACAGCAAAAGTCTCAGGTGGAGAATTGAAACTGAGCAACTGCATAGGGAATTTGAAGCACTTTCATTTTTAAGCAACTGTTATTTCCCTGAAGCTCCCTTGATTATTAAAACGTACAGTTGTAACAGACTTTCTTTGATGAGACACCTACCCAAGACAACTGAGCATAAATCCACAACTTATAAACAATCCACATATAAGATTTACAGTAATGACATACAGGCTGTAGACGATAAATACATTGGACCCTGTCCTTCGCCGAAAGTAATTTTTTTATTGTTACTTAAATTTTTTTCCCAGTGTTCCAAGATTCATTCCCCATTCCCCACACCCAGTGCTCCATGCAATAGGTGCCCCCAGTACCCACCACCAGGTTCTCCCATCTCCCCACCCCCCTCCCTCCAAATCACTCAGTTTGTTTCTGTGTCCAAAGTCTCTGTTGTTTTGTTTCTCTCCCTGGATTACCCTACTTCCCATTTACTGAAAGTAATTTTTAATGTAGGGGAGAAACAAACATATCACCAATTTAAACTTATTTGCAGAAAAGAAAGCAAAGGGCGTTGTAAGTGTCCTGCTGTGCATTTTGATTTGATCTAAGGGATTTTCTTATTGCCTGTTCTGAGTGTAGAGAGATGTCTGTTCCCTCACCAACTGACCACATCCTATAAACCTAACATCCAGTACAACAGCCTCTTACCTCCAGGACAACCCGCCGAATCTTGAAGAAGTCTTTCTTTCTTTCCCAGGTCTTTACTTCCAGCCAGGATTGCTGGCCTGGTTTCCTGTTCATAGACGAGGTCTGATAGAGCCCCATAGTGTTCTTCCCTCTACTGGTCTAACTGGCCCAACCCCTCATCAGTGACCGTCTCACCGATTATATCTTGGGCACTCTTTATTGCACAGCAAGTTTTTAGCCAATGAAATGAAAATATTAATACTGTATTAACCAGGGATTTTATAACAAAAGAGACAAGTAATAAAGCTAGAGACCCAGGTTGTTAGCCTTTGGCAAACCTAGCAACCACTGATGGTGTTGAAAGAAGAGAGAAAAGGTGCAGTGTTAAAGAAAAAGGAAAGCTTAGATCCCCACTAACTTTGGCTTACTATTTCTGAGCCTCCTTATTATATGTCATCAGGCTCTCCTTAGCTGTCCAGAAGAGCCAACCAATTTATTGTAATATTCTACTGTCAGATACTGAACTAGTTCTTAATGATAGGAATCTTTCAAGAGATATGTCTTGTCTACAGAGTTCTTATAATCTTGAAAATGAGACAAAAACAATACAGAGAGCAACATTATGAAATGTTAATTACAAAGTTCTGGAGAAGCATAGAAGAGAGACATATTAATTCTCTTATCTCTCCAGTTCACAGGATTCTTTACTTTTATCATTTAAATTTATGTGTGAAGCTGGGAGAAGACAGGGCTTGAGAGAGTGTGTTGTAGGGGCAAAAGCAGCATATACTCTTGAGCGCAAATCTAGCAACTGCCCCCTGTGCGTTTGCAGCTTCATTGTGATTCCATCTTAAAGAAGAACCTCCGTCACTGCAGCCTTGGATTCCATTATTCTTTTGTTAGCAACAGCAATATATATTGGGTCTCATCCATGCGGTGGGCGCATTCAAGTAGCTGTAGGTACAGAGGTGAAGAAGACAGTGTCTCTGCTCTTGTGGAGGTTGGTTCTAATGCAGCCACAGTAGCTGTGGTGTACATTTTGTTCTCACACAATTCCAGCGATACTCTGAGGCCCTGATACCTCGGGTTAACTTGTGAGAGCAATATGGATATTGAGCTGTGTGTGCTAACACAGTTGTCAATACCACTCTCTCAGATGGTTCAGACTCAGGCTCAGCCCGAACGCTCAGAATTAGCTCATAGGCTAGTTTTCACAGGGGTACTCACAGGGTGTACCAGCTGGGAAGGGAAAGGATAAGAGGCCCTCTCCCATCGTTGTTGACCAATCACTATTGAATAGCCAAAATCACCCAGAGTGAATGACAAAGAGAGGGTTTCCCCATCAGTCCAAAGGCCAGCCCAGGAGAGAAGGAAACAGAGTCAAGGCCACTGGAGCTCTTTACTTCTCTGCAGCCTAGAAGAGGCCCTGGGTAGGAGAGAGGTCTTAGGAAAGGAAGCAATTTTACCTTCATCTGGTAGTCTTTGGCTGTCTCAGAAAGGAGGATTTGGGTAGCTCAAGTACAATTCTCAGGTATGCTCAAAATTGTCATGACATGAGTCAATCACTTGTGAACCTCACATCTTATTTTGTGTTCCCTTATTGGGTGCTCTGTGTGCACTCTGCATTTCAGAGAAACTAGTGATAAACCATAGAGCCCAAGCAACAGACTCTTCAAATCACGTCAAAGGTAATGCCTTCGTTTCTGAAGGAACACCTAGAAACAGAGAAGAGAATGCGCAAAAGCACCTTTTGCAGTATTTTTTCAATATGTGTGTGTCCTCCTGGTGCTAAGTGAGAGCAGGGGGAGCACCAGAAGGCTCGGGGGCTGGGAGGGAACAGACCCCCCCCCAGGTCCTGGGCAATTGTAAACACAGACAACACCAGCTATTTGTAACCCGTGTAAAACAGTCTGTGTCTCCTCTGCTGAGTCCTCTCCCACGGGGATATTCTGTTGCCGCAGCCACAAAGTGACGCTAGAGCTTGCTTTGACTTACAGAACTTGTGTTCCTTGCATTTTTTTACTTAATCTTACTAAAACAAATAACGCTGTTGTCTTAGGAGATCACCCAAGTCATTTCAGTTAGTATGTCAGTGTTAGAAAGTATGACTGTCAAGTTTGTTTGCTTATTCATTTATCCAGTAAAGAGTCACTGAGAACTGAGAACCTTTGTTGAGCCCATATGTATTAATCCGGCCCTGCGGCGAGAACCAGAGTTCCCCAGTCCTCACAGAACTTGCTGTCCAGTAGTGAAACAGACATGTGAGAAGATAAATTAGAATAGAATATACCACCTATTATTAAATACACAGAAAAAGTCACAAATAGAGAGGGAATCCTTAAGTGTCCACAAGAGCTAGGAAAGAGCTTCATGGAGCAAGTGTTGGCATTGGATAAGAGGTAACCTAGGATGACTAAGGTTTGTGTAGCCGAGAGCAGGAGCAAACACAGTATTCTAGACAGGAATGAATGACACATATCAAAACAATGTTGATACAGGAACTACCTGACTTGGGAAATGGTAGGAATTTCCCCCCTGATGAAACCCAGAGTGCTGAGGGGGAAGGAAAGGAATAGGCAGGAGAAGAAGAGGAGGGCTTGCTGTGAAAACTGGTGGTTGTGGCTGTTGGGAGCCACCTGCGTTTATATGGAGAATGGTGATAAAATCAGGTTTGCATTGTAAGGAGACCCTGCTGAAAGTGGGAAGGATGACTGGCGGGAAGGTGAGATCGGAGGACAAACAGACTTAGGGTGGGAGACCGAATAGAAAAAATAATAATAGAGTCAAGAGATGGTGGAGTCAAGGGTGACCTCTGGGTTTCCAGCTTGAACAACTAGGGTGTGATGTGATGTTTGCTAGGAAAGAAAAGATGAGAGGGGAATGGATAAGGGAATAGGTTACAATCAACAAAATAAGTGAGAAGAAGAGATCGTGGGAGTCCTGTCGAAATGAGGAAGCATGGTGACTGAGAATGATAATCCTAGACGGTTGATAAATACAGGCGCTGTGGGCCACTCCCACTTCGTGACTGATCATGCACTGACCCAACTTCAGTAAAAAGACATTTACAACTGGATAGGAGCCCACATGGAAACAAAAACAATGATTTAACCGATCCTTATGCATATATATCTTCTTTTGCTAAAATACAGCATTAATGATTTTAAAAATATGCTTCAGTGTGTTATTTTTAAGAATCAGTGCTCCCAATAATCTGCCTTTTTCTGTTCCTGTAACCTATTTGCAAGTAAAATGTCATAGTTAAAAAAGGTTAGTAGGTGAAGTTACATTTATATTTTAGACTTTCAAAAATCCTGCTCCCTGATCTTTGTTAATTTACTCCTCTCCTCTCTTTCTCAACCTTTGTTTCATTTATTAGTTCTGTCTTATCTTTTCCTTCCTTATTTAAGAAGTCACTTACATCATTCATTCTTCAAACCCACTTCCAGCTTGATCGTTCATGTTCCAGCTTTTTATTTTTTATCTCATCTTTAATTTTTTTAGCTTGCTTTATAGAGATTATCAGGATTAACTGCATATTTTAGCATGCATTTCGATCATTATATAGTGAATGTTCACCGCTCAGTGTTTTACTTCAGATGTCTCCTGGATTCAGAATGTCAGGGAGTATTTCATGGCTAGGCGTGCCAAACTTCCCCATCTCAGTTCTGTTCTGAGCCAGCCTCATGAGGCATACCCTGTCCAGGTTCCAGAAGAGGTGTGGTGGCAGGATCTTAACAAAAACATCAACCCACTGACCTATCCTGAGGCAGCCTGAATCATCTGATTGGCCTTAGAATCACCCTGATTTTCCATGAATCCTCCAGGCTAAGGTTGGCCCAGAATAAGACCAGTGTCAAAGCCCAGGAGCATAGTGGAGCGGTAGACCAGCATCCAAAAATGGGGAAAAAAGATGAACTTTGACCAAGAATTTTAAAACATGCTTATTTCTGATTTATAATATCTGACTCACATTCACAAATGTTTCCCCATGCTCTTGACTATAAGGTTTCTGTTTTTCATTTTCTACCTTTACGCATTCTGCCTAAAATATCACTCCCTTTTTTCCTTCTTCCATGCTGATATTGTGCCCTCTCTCCTGCAGCTCTTATCACTGCCAAGATTATATGATTGTGGCTTTTTGACCTTAAAGATTTCATGAATGCCTAGTTACTTCTGACATTCCCTATCTAGACTAGTACCCCAATTTTCAGTATTCAATGATATAAATCTCCAGAGTTTTAACCAGTTTTATACTCCATTGTTTTCTAATGTTAAAATGATACATTCAAAAAATAGTCAATTTATAATAGTTACATAAAAAGAGCAAAATAATAACTGAGTTTTAACATCACATGAAACAATAATATAAAACGGTGAAAAAGAAATTACAGTTGCAAAAATACTACATTGAGACTCCTCTTTTTCCGTCTAGCATCTGAGCATTCTTTCCTGTTTCCTTTCATTCATCCATTCAGTCTCTCATTAATGCTATAGACATTTCGTAAGCTTCAGCCACATGCCAGGCCCTGTGCAAAGTCCTGGTGATACAAAATGGCTAGTAAACAATCCAAAACCTCCAGGGGTTCACTCATGGGAAGAAAAACATATAAACAGAAATTCTTTTTTTTTTATTGTTACTTTAATTTAATTTTTTTTCCAGTGTTCCAAGATTCATTCCCCATTCCCCACACCCAGTGTTCCATGCAATAGGTGCCCCCAGTACCCACCACCAGGCTCTCCCATCCCCCCACCCCCCTCCCTCCAAGTGCCTCAGTGTCTTTCTGTGTCCAAAGTCTCTCTTGTTTCATTTCTCTCCCTGAATTACCCTACTTCCCATTTTCTTTCCTTCTCCTACTGTCCTCTAGGTTACCCCTTAATGCACCGCAAGTAAGTGAAACCATGTGATACTTGACTTTCTCTTCTTGGCTTATTTCACTCAGCATAATCTCTTCCAGTCCAGTCCATGCTGCTACAAAAGTTAGATATTCATCCTTTCTGATGGAGGCATAGTATTCCATTGTATATATGTATCACATCTTCTTTATCCATTCATCTGTTGATGGGCACCCTGGCTCTTTCCACAGTTTGGCGATTGTGGCCATTGCTGTGATGAACATTGGGGTACATATGGCCCTTCTTTTCACTACATCATAAACAGAAATTCTTAATCATATCTCTGGGAATGCATCTTTGCATCCAGAGAAACACAGACAAAACCTGACACATAGTATCGAGAGGTCTGAATCCCACTACGGTTTCTGCCTCCAGCCAGACAGCTTTGGTCCAGTCTTGAAACTTCCCGTACACTAACTTTAAAATAAAAATGTGTTTCCTGTTCATTCAACAAGCATGTGTTGAGCACTTTACAAGTGTGTCAGGCTCTTTTCTATATTGCAACTCCTTAAGTGAATAAAGGAAAGTGCTTTGCTACATGCCTCATGAACTAGCAAGAGAGACACATAAGTAACAATGTGTGATAAACACTCTAATACAAAAAAATGCATACAATAAATGAGTACATGAATAAGGGAGAAATTAATTTTTCCCTGTAATCAGAGAAGTCTACAAAGAGGATATGATATATGTAGCTCTGCCTTGAAGGAGGGCTGTCCCAAGTCCAGGGAAGAGAGATTAGTGGGCTCATTCCAAGCACCCAGCCTGAGCAAGGACATGAGGTATGAAAGTCCAGTTGCTAATGCACCGTTACTCCTCCCTCTGGAAGACATGAGGGTGGTGGTCTAGTAGAATACCAGTAATTATAGGAACTATCCCTATCTGAATGTTGATATGAAATAACTCCCACTAAAAGACATAGGTGGGTGTTTCTTCATGTTTTCTACTTCAAAAGTCTTCAAATCTTAAACTGATGTATTTTATTTACATTATTTAAAGATGAAAGATTGTTCAGTGAAAAGAATTCAAGTCCAATATTAAGATTATCTTTTGAGGAAAGGCATAAAATGAAACAATGAAAATCTCCAGCTATTCCTAGCCTTTCCTCAGTAGGACTTAATATCTGGTTACAATAAGCATTAATAACCTGGAGGAAAGATGGATGTTAAAGTTTATATTTTTAACTTTTTATAAAAATTTTCACCACAAATGAATAATTTGGGGTAAAATTTAATTTTTTGTCATCTGTACTAGATATGATTTGCTTGTCTAATTAAAGTCTACCTACCTGTTGTAGTAAATTTGCAGTATTTTAATTGTCTTTTCCTTTCTATATTAAGAACAGAGAAAGAACTATGGAACAGGAAAGATAGTGCAGAGGATGCTTTTATAGTTTTGGTAATTAGAACCTGCGGAGAAATTTTTTGGCACCTAATCTTCCCCCAGCCTAAGTAACCTGTGCTGGAAATCATATACACACACAAACCAAATACGGTATTATAGGCCATTTCAGAGGTTTTTCATTTAAATTTGCATTGTCTGCTTTTCTAAAACCTGAGTGCACCAAACAGTATGTATGTATAATGGGTTTTCAGTCATTGTTTGCTGATGGTATTTTAAGTGAAAGAAGTGGTTCCCTAGGGCAGCCACTCCCCAGCCTGGAGGGATGAAAGCAGCAGCTTGCTTGGGGCTACAACCTTGGGAGGATGCTTATGAAATATTCTCAGAAACTTCGTACTGCATGGAGCCCTGGGTGTGGTACATAAACAATGAGTCTTGGAACACTGAAAAAAATAAAATTAAAATTAAAATCAAAGATAAATGTACTATTAAAAAAATAAAGTCACTTTGTTTACAGAAATTTAAAAAAAGAAAAGAAACTTTGCTTACAGGTAGTATCCATTTCAGCGGCATCTCCTTTTCCTATGTGGATTTACTGCTTTCTAAAAATCATTCAGCTTGTCAGGAGTAGATGGTTATTTTCATAAAGCTGTAAAAAGACAAGCACAAAAAATGATTTAGTACTAAAGAAAAGGAAACTACTATCTTTTCTAAGTTGATGCCTTTTTTTTCTTGGCTTTTGTGCGAACATGACATTCATGCAACTACTAGAGATAATTCCTGTATGTGTTCTTGGCGCATCAGTCCTCTGAAGTAAGGGTAATGCTGCCTGTATAAGAACGGTTGATTATCTGGATTTTAAGAAAAAATTAATGGGTATTTATGGATTTTTTGCAAAAAGATTTGAAATTGCTGCTGTACCATGGGTAGGTACAGAAAAAGAAAGATAATGAAAATAGATACTCTTTTTTTTAAAAGATTTTACTTATTTATTTGACAGAGAGAGAGCAAGCATGGGGAGCTTGCAGGCAGAGGGAGAGGAAGAAACAGGCTTCCCACTGAGTGGGGAGTCTGATGCGGGGTTCGAACCGAGGACCCCGAGATCATGACCTGAGCTGAAGGCAAATGCATAACCGACTGAGCCACCCAAGGTGCCCCAAAAATAGATATTCTTGAGGACTAAGATTGCCAACTTGGAAAGAAGTTGAATGGTTGGAAGCTTTACTGTGTGATGGTGGCTCTCTAAAAGAAGCTTAATTTTATGTAAATAGCAATAACATAAAATTTATAGATTCGACTGCCTTCGGCTCAGGTCATGATCCCGGACACCCGGGATCGAGCCCCACATCAGGCTGCCTGCTCAGCGGGAAGCCTGCTTCTCCCTCTCTCACTCCCCCTGCCTTTGTTCCCTCTCTGGCTGTGTTTCTCTCTGTCAAATAAATAAAATAAAATCTTTTATATATATATATATAAAATCTTTTATATATATATATATATATGGCTTCATTAAGGCCAATAATTTAATTACTTCTTTTTTACTAACAAGAAATAATTAAGAAAGTGGAGCCAGTTTTAACCATTGTATACAGAAAGCATTTTATAGATGGTAACATAATGCCTAAGACGAGAAATGAGAGCTCCATGTGGCATTCTTTTTCATTTATATTCCTTTCAGTAACGAAATAGAATCTGTTCCCTACATCTATTTCATTAGAATTTTTGAAGCACCTGTCACCTATCATCATCGGTTTCTGTGTATTTCAAGTTTTCCTGATGAACAAATGTAATAATGCAAGGTCCATATGTCCACATGTCTGGGAGGGGAGATTCCACGTGGTTCTTGGATTACCTGTCTGGACTCCCTTTCCCATTTATTGTTTGGAGTATGTCACCTTCTGTCAATCTAATTACTGCTCAGCTCACTGCATGACAATCACTGCCTTGTGAAAACATCCCAGAAGCCTGTGCAGTCAATTGATCTACCCCAAAAGTGTCACTCTCACATGGAAAGTTGAATTCAGTATACAGACTCACTCAAGATTTACAGAGTTCTCTGAGGGAAGAGTTTCTTTAGAAACGTAGCAGGAGAAGCTGGTTTCAGTAGATCTCTTGCCTCATCTTGACATACAAAATCAATCTTTCTTCACAACACAGTCAGCTGAGAGACACAATATATGCAGCCAGGACTTCTATCCTCTGCAAAAAAAATGATGATTTAAGTGCCTGCATTACCTGACCAATAACATTTGTAACATCAGAGAAGCTTTCAAAGGCCAGGGGCAGAGATTTTGATTTTTTTTTTTCTAGAAAAAGTCCTGAAGGAGTAATGCTTATTTATCCAGTTAATGGTCCGTTTAGTTTATACTGATTATTTATCACTATGTTAAAGACAGACTTGGAGGCGCCTGGGTGGCTCAGTGGGTTAAAGCCTCTGCCTTTGGCTCAGGTCATGATCTCAAGGTCCTGGAATCAAGGCCCCGCATCAGGCTCTCTGCTCAGCAGGGAGCCTGCTTCCAGCCTCTCTCTCTGCCTGCCTCTCTGCCTACTTGTGATCTCTCTCTCTGTCAAATAAATAAATAAAATCTTAAAAAAAAATAAAAATAAAAAAAAGACAGACTTGACTGATCTCACTAATTCCTTTGTCATCCTTAAACAACTGTAGATTTTTTTTTTTTTAAGATTTTGTTTATTTGACAGAGAGAAACACAGCCAGAGAGGGAACACAAGCAGGGGGAGTGAGAGAGGGAGAAGCAGGCTTCCCACTGAGCAGGGAGCCCGGTGTGGGACTCAATCCTGGGTCTCTGGGATCATGACCTGAGCCGAAGGCAGCTGCCCAACCAACTGAACCACCCAGGCGCCCCAAACAACTGTAGATTTTTAATACAATAAAGATAAGAGTTTCACATGCACGTGACAGTATTTAAGTGTATGCCATCACATCCATCTTCAGAGCCTTATAATTCTACCATAATTATCTTGGCAGAAATGTATTCTATAAGCTCTCAACTGAGGGTAATAATTTTGAACCATTTTTTCAATGTTCTAGTTATGTGATTATGGGAATTGGGAACTCACTATTAATTTGCCCTTGGGTTTTGTATTTGTATATCTCAAAATGCCCCTGAATAATACAATTCAGCTTGAAATAAGACTATACTATACCTTTCAGTGTGAGAGATATTTCATGACTTAAATACTGCTGATATTCATTAAGAGATAATGTAGTCAGATACAAGAAGAATTTATAAGGAGAAAATGAGCCACTGTTTCCTGCTCCCCTCACTGCTGTTTCCTTTGTGACTTCATGCCATTTGCTTTGTTTGCTTAACAGTTGATACATCCTTAGGTACAAAATGAGCTCTCAGACTAATGATTTATTTTTTATCTAAAAACTGATAATTGCTTTATTAACTAATAAACATTCCCACTCTAAAATCTGACCTCAGAAATGCCAATATTTTAGCCATATTTTCATACTTAAAGCTTTACCACAGCCCAGTTTTTAAATTTTTCTACCTTAATTTATTTCTGCATTCACCCTAACTGCTGAGGTTGCATGTGAGTGAGAGTGATCTATTCTGCATCCCTCCCTTCACAAGTGTGGGAAAGCCTGGGCAGGGGAAGGTGGCCCCACATTGCCCCCAGCAGGAGGCCAGAGGTGTGGACCTTCATGCCTGTCCATGCTGGTTCGAGACCTGGCATAAGATTTCCCTAAAATGTTCGTGGAAGTCTTATGAGAGATAATGAGTTAACATTTGTGGAGGTTTCAATAAAAACTGTAATTGATATTTGAATTTTTATAAACCAAACACAGTATCTACCCTCGAAATCTTCATAAGAATATTTAGCACACATGTATGTGCCAGATGGATTGTAATGACAGTTGATAGGCCTCTCCGAGCCCTTGCGTTCTGTTGTCAAAAATATGCACATCAAAACAACTATAATTTTTACAATACGATTTATTGGCTAAAAGATTTGGGTGCACATTGAAAAATCTACTGTCTAGATAAAACTATAAATTAATGTTCTATAAGGTAAGACTTTAAATTAAGGGTTTATATAAGAGTATTCCTATCATGCCTTGTAGAAATATAGGCAGGTCAATTTTGAAAATCATTAGGTAATATTTTCTTGATCTGACATCTTTCTCTACATAAGTAAATTTTTATGAAAAATATGTGGATTATGAGGCAAGACACTCAGAAATTATTCTCAAAAGCTCAAGGATATGTGGAGATCAAAGCAGAAACACATCATAATACAGCAGATAGCTATCACTCGGAAGAATATCCTTATGGTTGAGATAATGCTAACAAAACGGCCTAAAACAGAAAATTAAGTTAGTGAATAAAATTATTACTGTAATGTTTTATAACAGTTTTTATAGTATTATTTTAAGACACCCCCCCCACACACACACACACAGTTACTTATCCTGGGTAAAAACGATGGCATAGATCCATGGTAGGGGGACAGGTGGCCCCACCGATTAAAAATTCCCCAAGATTGTTAATGTATATATTATGCTCGTGTCAAAATATTCACTTTAATATTCAAACATTATACCACGTAATAAGCTATAACCATATGTTTATTTGTTATATTATACCACTATAACATTAATAAATATTTACAGAGCTGCTGTGTATCATAGATGTATCAGAAATGGTAGCTCTCTTAGTTTGCTTTTAAGTGAAAATCTTCCTTGCCTCAAACTAATTTCAAATGTTACATTTGTTACACATTGATAAGAGCCAAGAAGTTTAAATTGTTAAGACTGACACCCCCTTTTTAACTCATGTTGTTTTATTTATTTTCCCCAATTGCATGAATTAAAGATGGAGTGTTATCTCAGCTTTTGCTTTATTTGTACGTGAATTCTGTCTTTAATAAAGATGAGCTCTGCTGAGCTTTCCATTAATGAAAAACACTTAGGTACCTAGCTCTTTATAAATGATGTTGGTAGTACCAAGAAAAATCAGAGATGTTGCTAGTCTATTAATAATTGATATGGCAAGCTGTGTGATTAATCACAAGTTTTATGATCTCTAAAAACATAACATTATCTCTGTAAATCAAATGGTATAAAATTAACTTGACAACCATCAGTTAAAGGGGGGGGAAAAGAGGGAAAGTAAAACTCAGGACTCCTGACTCATACTTTTTCTGTTATATTGTTACATTCATACTTATCCCTCTGTGACAGCTGAGACTAGACCAGACCTATTTTCAGGAGACAGGAGGTTCAGGAGAAGGCACTGACTTTTCACTTAAGTGTGTCAGCAGACAGTCTCAGGATGATCCTACTTAGCTGGAACCAGGAGGAACTTTTGCTAGTTTTGGTAGTTATTGACTTGGTTACCTCTTTTCAGTGTTCTTTGGCTTCCCCACTCAGCTTAGGGAAAGTTAAGCTCAGCCACTTTGCCTTTTCTTTCAGCCTAGTTAGGCAGATAGCTTCTCAGTATTATCAGTCTCAATACAGACTTTCCCAAGTGCGGACTTCTAACCAGACCAGACAAAGGTGCTTCTCCTTAGATCACAGTGTCTGGACCTTCCTACTGGGTGCTTTGTGAGACTATGAGCTGGGTCCTCTTATGGCCTCTTGCTGTCATGTGCACATCCAAAGGGGTGGCAGGATACCACAAGCATCAACCATTATGGTAAACTCAAACTAGAGGTCGGTTTCCACCATTTCTGCTTTTGTCATGATTGCCAATTCCAAAATCATTGTATGATGCCCTGACTTCTAATTTTTCTGTGGGAAGATGGTGTTGCAATTTGCCACCTTACTTGTATTCTTCTGTAAGCATCTGTCACTAGATATCTGAAACACGTACGACTTCCGTACCATGAAATTTCAGCCCTCGTACTGCCTTTGCTCATTGACTGAATTTCGTTGTAAAGGGAATATTGTCCTTTTATTTTTTTGTAACTAGTAATGGGTACGCTATTGAAATCACTCATGGGTTCTCTCTGTGGTTCCTTTACCCTAATGTAAAAAAATGTGTGTAATAACAATCTGAAATATTGGACAGCTTGAACTTCTCTAACACCCCTGAATGTCTCTTACAGCCTCTGTCTAGGTTTGAACTTTCCAAATTATGTATTTCAGACGTTGAGAAAGAAGGGCCTTAATGGCTGTGACAGCCCAGATCCCGATGCAGACGATTCAGTAGGTCACAGCCCTGAGTCTGAGGACAAGTACAGGAAAATTAACGAAGATATTGATCTAATGATCAGCAGGCAAAGATTGTGTGTAAGTACTCGGAACACCCTTCATTTTTTTTACTCTTGATATTTCTCTGAACCTGGCAGGCCTTGAACAAGAAAGAAAACAAAGGCTGTGAAAGCCCCGATCCCGACTCCTCTTATGCACTCACCCCACGCACTGAAGAAAAATACAAAAAAATTAATGAAGAATTTGATAATATGATCAAGAGTCATAAAATTCCTGTAAGTACCGAAGGTAGATGGCTGGTCTGCTGATAACCTGCTGCAGTAACATCCCTTAACCCTTTCAGTGATGACTTTCTCTAAGAAGCCCTGGAAAGTCAAACCAAGAAAGTAGCCATCTCACCACACGGGCAGTGCGTTTAGAAAGCAAGCCCTAAGGGGTGCTGGACTTATGTAATCTAGGAGTTGCCGTCAAGAAGTTCATTCAGAGGCAGAAGGTATACAGGTGGAAGAGACACACTCTGAATTTACACAATCTTTTGAACACATGGTTCACACGAATCCCGTGCACTGGTAAAACGCTGGACTGTCCTTCTGAACAAGCTGGAGGATTTACTGTAAAATGTGCACATATCCACCCTGAGACCAGATACACCAGTAGAACCACAGGTCTCTCATGATCATCATCCAAAGGGAGGCTTTCAGAATAAAGCTTCCTTCTGCCCCTCTCCCTAAACATGACACCCAGCAACAGCACTGAAGGGTTAAAGCTAATGCTCGCTGCAGGGAAACAGACTGCATGAAAACCTAATGGTAAGATTTCAACGTGTCTGTGTGCTGGGGTGATTTTAAAGCTTTATCAGAAGATTCGCTTTGCCTACACCAACAATTTCCATGCTTTAACATTTGGCTAAATTTTGTCTTAACCAAGTTGAAGGATGTCTAACCATCAGTCATATGCCTTGCCAGATATTTAAGAGAAATAACTCCGCATGTATTATTTTGTTTGCCCACATAGAGAGGGGAAAAGTACATAGCTTTTTTTAATACTCTGTCATCAGTCAAATGATGTTAATTTTGTGACATCGAGTGATGCAACACAGAGGTTCACGTGCTTTCTGAATAACTAATGTTAGAGGCGGAAACCTTCATTGTGTACCAGCTCTTCAGGAGGTAATTAATTCCTTTCTCAAAAAAGAAAGTTGTTCATAAGTTAGCAAAACACCCTCTGCAGTGAAATGCCTCAGCAATTACAAGTACAGATATTTGGGGATGAGAGCTCTAGGCCGAGTCCACATCTGCACTCACAGGATGAATTAATGCCCCGCACATTGTAAGTGCACAACCAACCTGTGCTGAATTAAGTTGAACACTTTAAAACTCATTTATATAAAAAATAATAAAATAAAGCTCATTTATAAAATGTATGAATATTAAACTTTCTATCCTAAGTATGTCTGCTTCTTTTGTTAAATGAAATAATGTTCACAGTGGAGTCAGAATTACTAATACACAGTATCACGAAAGAAAGCTAAGTGGCTTAAATTCTTAAAGGTTTCATAAAACCAAGTACTACCTACAACACATCCACAGTGGGCACTTCATCAAAAATAGAACATTTTCTATCAGACGCAGTGATGCATACTCGTTATTTATACCCAGAATTCTTAGATGATAAAATGCCCATTGAGATTTTATCTTGCCCAGATGAAGGAATCCCTTGCCCAAAGAAACCTTTGGGCCAATTTTTAATTCTTACATGCTGAGTTTTACTTGCTTTCGAATACACTGGTTTAGAGCTACTGGGCATAAAAGTTTGTGAAGATAATATTGTAGGTGTCTCAAATGGCAGGCATCCCCTGCCCAGTTAAGGAAGGGCAATATATGTAATACTGTGGACCGCGCTCCATGGCCGTGATCCTAAATGCGTGTGAAGTTTAACCCCCTGAGGTTCTGGGAGAAAGCCCGTATTTGCACACTGGATCGTTTTTCCCATGCTTTATTAGAAGGAGGTGTGATGCAGACCTGGACTCCTTCACAGTATTTCATCCTGTCCTGTAAAGAGTTCAAAATCAGGGGCACCTGGGTGGCTCAGAGGGTTAAAACCTCTGCCTTCGGCTCAGGTCATGATCTCAGGGTCCTGGGATCGAGGCCCGCATCAGGCTCTCTGCTCAGCAGGGAACCTGCTTCCTCCTCTCTCTCTGCCTGCCTCTCTGCCTACTTGTGATCTCTCTCTCTCTGTAAAATAAATAAATAAAATCTTAAAAAAAAAAAAAAAAAAAAAGAGTTCAAAATCAGGATACATGATTTCTTAAGAGGTGTAGTGATGTGTGGCAGGGGATGAAAAACCACATGAGAGTTTGTAGGCCGGGCTGTGAGAAGGACTACACAGGTCCTAGCTGTGCCTCTGAGTCTTCATCTCTTTAGTAAGTGCTTCAGTCTCCACGATGAAAAGCCCAGTTTTCGCACATCACTTTCTGTTGCTGGAAGTAGATTTTGTGGAAAGTTTCCACAGCTGCTAAAACATTTACAGCAAGGCAAGGACACTCTGCCCTTTGTATGGAGAGAGTGTCTCCACCTCTTTAAAAACATTACAAGACTGTTTTTCTATTTCAGAGACCTACTTTGAAGGGTTTCCCTTTTAAAATAGAAAATTTAATACTGCAGTCACCTGTTACAGTATAATTTATGCCTATATTCCTCAATTACATGAAATAATTCATGGATGATTTGGAATCTTGTTGACCAGCATTTCCTCATGTGGATTTTGCCACGGTTCATGCTGGGCATCTCAGTAAGAGAAAAACAGTGCCATTTGAGGAACTAGGAATTAGGAAATGGGCTGAAGGAAGGAGGCGTGGTTGCAAGATTGGTTGAAAGTGAACGGGAAGGGAGGAAGTGGAAATAGTTATGTGTTTTCTCCAAATAAGACACTGTGAAGAGAGAGAAATACTGCTGGAACTGGAATCAAGGAAAGAGTTAAAAGGAAAAACTCTGGAGATTATTTATCTGCAGAGGAAGAATGCTTGCAGGAAAGAAAAGATCAAAGGCATTGGTGCAATGGGGCTGCAGTGGCGAGCTACTCAAGGAAGGGAGAGATTGGGGTAGGAACAGGACAGAGTTGTAGGTAGGCCCATGACCTAGTTAAGGTGGTAGATGGGTAGAGTGAAGTTAAGTATGTGAACACTCAGTGATTTCTGTGTTTTATATTGAACTTAGCTTCTATAGATATTGAGGTGAGGGAGTAGGTGTTGGAGAGAGGTCCAAGAATGATGAAGGTGTAGACATTGTTTTTTTTGTTTGTTTTGTTTGTTTGTTTTTAGGTATAGACATTGTGAGAAATTAGGGATGAAAAGCGAAAGAGCGAGGACAGGCCAGAGTTGTTGGGCAACTTTGAGAGAATTTGGATATCAGCTGTTGGAGCTGTGTGATCTCTTTTCTCTGTCGGTTCTCGGCAGCCTGGTAATGGTTGATGGAAAGGGAGTATCATTAGTGGCCCAAAAAGGGGATTCAGTTCAGTCATTCACATTAAATAAAAGAGGGCTTATTAACTAAAAATATTTTATTAAAAATATTTTATTTAATTTTTATTGGACTTTTCCTTGTGGGAAGTTTGGGAAAATAGTGGGTTTGGGTAAGAGTTCCGATACCTTTCTGACCACGATGACTCAGTTCAGTAACCATGATCAGTTTTTTCAGGGATATAGACACTAAAAGCTTTTTAGCTCTCATGCCTGTGTTTTTTAAAGCAGGGCTGGCACTGTGGGCTTGTGACCTGTGTAGTTTCACAGGGCCCTGCTCTTGTAGGCTTTGCCATCGCCATCTTGAAATAATTTATAATTTTTTAACAGGGGGTCCCACGTTTTCATTTGGGACTGGGCCCTGAAAAATACATACTAGTCCTGCCTACAGCGTTTTATTTAATCAGCCCAAATTCCCTCTTCCTACCTGTCTTGAGTTTTCTAAAATTTGGAGCCCAGCCCTGTGATATATGCAAGTTGGGAGCTCTTAACTTACTTTCAGGCTTCCAATTTTTAGACAAAAGGTTTTTAAAGAGATGCTTTTAAGTTCCCTAATTTTGAAAAAATCAAGAAGAAAACAAATGATGCTAAATTCCTGTAAACATTCACATATTTTCGTAGCCTTTGCATTCCCTAAAATGTTTAGAGCTGGTTACTGTCTTTATGTTTACAAACAACTCCTGTCTAAGATCAGGTCAGGGGAGATTGACTTGCCTGGTTAAATGGCAATTTATTGCACAACTGGATTGCCACGAAGATTTCTGATATAAAGGCTGTTATTCTTTCTGAGTTTCTGAGCTATCTCCTCAGTGTGGTCATTCTTAATCTTATAATTCGACTTTAAAACTATTTAGCCAGTTCCTAACACAGATAAAGAAACAAAACAAAAGATAGAATGCAAAAGATGTTAGTATATTTTATAAATGTGATTTTTTAACATGCTTTAGTATCAGAGTTATATCTGACTTCTGTTTAACCAATCACAAGAGCATGTTATACTTATCAAATTGTTTACAACTCAAAATGCTGAAAACTGAATAATTCTTTGGGATGACAGCCAGAGAAGGTGAGGAGTAGAGAGATTTTCACTGAACCAGTTATTAGGGCGGTCCAGGTTTTATGAAACAATTATTGATAATTTTTCTTATTTTAGATGTGTATGTAGTCAGAGGAAGTGGGCTTTGTTCTCTACTGAGACACAATCAACATACTGTAGAATATTCAGGGGAGAAGTAGTTTATAGCAGATCCTTAAGTATCCAGTCGTAGTTAAACATTTATAAGTAGTAATAGTGAACACAGATTAAAATATTTGTTGCTAAAAGACAGCTTTAAAATACCAACCCTGAGTAAGTATAGAAGAAAGTGGTCTTGAAGGTTATTTTTTCCTGAGTCTTCAGTCACACCCCGGCAGTTATGAGCACATAGCTCACTCTAACATGGATCCTCAGCCACATGTCATGAGAACCCTTTTAGTTTATTATTTTCATGGTTCACAAATAATAAGCTGCTAACATGAAACCCATACTCGCTTCGCAGTATGATTTTTGACTGCAGTATTTTATTTTTATCCAAAAACTTATCCTGTGTTATACAATGATTTAATGGAAAAAGCAACAGGCTCAGTCACTTTCTAGTTAGATGACCTTGGGGCACTTAATCTCTCTGATTTAAAAAGGAAAGGATTATATCCATAGTGAAGGGATGTTGAAAGGGTGAATCACATAATGTGTATGAATTATATAGTGTGATACCTGCTCAGTAAATAATATACAGTAAATTGTAAGCTTGTGTTTTCATATTAGTACAGTGTCTTCCTAAAAATTCTCCTTTGATGAAAAATACTCAATTCATATAATAAAAAATAGACTAGGTGCTGCATTTCCTTACAACAAAATAGCCTAACAGCTTGATGAAAAGGAACATTATTTGGCCAACACCATAAGTGATATTACAAAGGAAAGAAAAGCAAAAGAAAGAGATCGGGAGAGGGATGGAGGGTAGGGCAAGCTGCACAATTAAATAAGGTTGTCGGTGGGCTTCCTTGAGAAGACCAGATTTTGAGCAGAAAATTGAAGGAAGTTCTGGAGTTAACCATGGAAATGAGGCAAGAATGAGGAAGTGAGGAAGAGGACAATAGGAAATCAGATCATGAAGCCTGGCAAAAGCTGGAATTTATGGGGCCTTATGGAACATTGGGAAAAATTGGGCCTTTCTCTGAGTAAGGTCAGAGCTTCTCACCGGTTTTGGAAGAGAGGGGTATTGTCATCTGATTTGTGCTTTTGAAGGATCAGTTTGATTGCTAGATTGAAAATAAAAAGAATGGCAAGAATAGAAGCAGGCAACTGTTAGGAGGTGACTGCAGTTATCAAGGCAAGAGGTGATGGGGCTAGAACCAGAGTGGTAGCCATTAGAATGAGAGGTGTTTGGAGAGTGGATATATTTGGAAGTTAAGCCAATAGAATTTCTGGGTAGACTGGATGTCGGGTGTGGGAGAAAGTGAAGATTCAAGTGGAAATCCCAAGGATTTTTTTTCTGTGCCTTTGAAAGAGTTGTCATCAGCTGGAGATGAAGAAAAGTATGTGTGGAGCGAGATTGGAGTTGATTTGGAGGTGTCTATTAGACATTCAAGTAGAAATATTGAGATTGCTTTTGGATATGGAAGGCTGAATAAGGAGAGAGATCTGAGCCACAGATGAAGAACTAACCATGCTATTCTTAAATTCGAAGATTAGGGAGAAAAGAGAACTGGCAACAAAAGCTGAGAAGAAGCAGCCCTTAAGGTAGGAAGGAAAGTCCAGAGTTTGAAGGGGAAGAAAGTTTATCAAGAAGGAGTGATAGCTGTGTCCAAGTTGAGGATTAAGGAGTTCCCATTGGATTTCTCAACCTGAAGGTTAATAATGACTATGACAAGAGGATTTTCAGTGAAGGGGAAGAGGAACACTTTTTAATGGCATGAGCTGAAAGAAAACAGTGTGCTGTATTTACACCCTGAATTACAAAAGCAGAATTGCCATTGGTGACAGGATTTTCCAAGATGATAAACAATTTTTAATGAAGTTCCTTACATAAGAAAGTAGAATATTCCCTCAATGCACAGTCATTGCATTTCTGGAAATTTCAGTATGTAATAAAATCTGTGTTTCAATGTATAAAAATACCTTGTGTTTGTAGAACAAAGTTATTTCTGATTCACATCGCTGTAAACAGGTTTTTTCACACATATGAATGTCCAGTGGGGGCTTTTGAAAGTTGAATGGGATAAGAGCTGATCCTTTGTTGTGTTGAACTGTCCCACATGTGACAGGGTATATAGCATACTTGCCTACCTACCGAGAAAATACCAGCCACACTCCCCAATTATTGTGACACCCCAAATTGTTCCACAGATTTCCAAAGTGCTCCCTAGGGAAGAAGTCCACCCCTGTAGAGTACCCTGTTCTAGATCTAGAGACTCGCTATTATGGCTGTGGGGGAAACATGGTCATTGAAGGGAGTTTAGTAGAAGGCCTGTTTGTAGATAGGTAGGGTTCAATGAAACCCAAAAGAATGGTGAAGTATATGGGAGCTTGCAACCTGGAAACTCTTACCATAACTAGGCTTAAAGGAGCAAGAGGAAAGAAAAGATCCCAGCACACAGCAAAATCTAAGTCTATAGACGACATGACCTCAAAAGAGAAGTGACCTTCACTAGGGGAATGCAGCCTCTGCCAACCTGTGGCTCCACAAGGGGGATGCTAATAGCAGCAAAACACCCTGACTTCTCTCCTCTCTGTACTTACTGCCGGTGCCTCCCTCGGCCCAGCTGAAGTCAGAGGGCAGGGGGAGCCAAGTGGATGCAGTCTGGAGACTCGGTCTCCTGGGGCCAGAGCAGTGATAAGGGGGGAGAATGGATCTGGAGGGGCCAATAGAGAGGACCTACCACAGTTGTTTGCCTTGTTTTCTTAGGTATTCTAAGTAATTCTTACTTGGCCTTTTACTATAGAAATGCAGTATTTCGTTCATTCTACATTTATTTTACAACATACACTAATACTTTTTGTTGTTTAAAAGGCTTTAAAATTTTGAACCTCTGGAAATTTATTCTTTGACGTCTTATCCAACATTTATATTTCATTGTATCCTGACGTTTATCCAAAATTATTGTTTGTTACTCTGCTTAAAATAGATAAAGTCTTAATAAAGAATGACTGCTTTAATAAATACACTTCAGCATTTTTATTTTGCTGTAAAACAATGAGAAATCAAAGACATGTAAAACAGTTATGAAACATTTGCTTCTGTATGTTTCAACATGTCCAGATCATGGAAGAAAAGAAAATAGGGGAAAAAAAGAATAAGAGTGCATAAGCCTAAATAGAGAGTAATGTGGAAATCACCACCAGGGTAAATAGCTTTTGCAGAGCATGACATTTGATGCAGGCCAGCCAATCAACTAGGAAAGAAAAACTGATGTTAAGATTACTGAAAAATGGGGTGCTGGGTGGCTCAGTTGGTTAAGCAACTGCCTTCAGCTCGGGTCATGATCCTGGAGACCCGGACTTGAGCCCCGCATCAGGCTCCCTGCTCGGCGGGAAGCCTGCTTCTCCCTTTCTCCTCCCCCTGCTTGTGTTCCCTCTCTAGTTGTGTTTCTTTCTGTCAGATAAATAAATAAAATCTTAAAAAAAAAAGATTACTGAAAAAAATAATAAAAATATAAATAAAAACGAAAACCTTTGATTCCCATGCACATTGACATTTAAACTTACACAGTGGCTTATCTGAGAATCCTGAGGGAATATTCTACATAAACCCTATCTCTAATAGATCTGTAAGACATACATACACACATATGTATCCATTTTGTAGTAAGAATGCTGTATGCTCTGACACCATGGGCCTTTGCCAATATATTTAAGCAGTATTTTCATTCATAATATTAAAACATTTTTTTAGAAGGAGGGAGTTGTAAGTGTGATTATCTAGTTAGTGCAAGCAGAGAAAGAAGCATGATTTTGCTTAAACTGCTAAATTAATACCAAAATATCAATAATTGGGACCTGATTGCTCTAAGGAGATACCCACACGGCTTCATTTTACCTAATATTTGCCAGCTTTCTCACTTGCGATCAAATGCCATTTGTCAGTGTCAGTGTAACCCTACAATGTCAAGTGTATCATATATTCTGAACTATCACTTTAAAATATGAACTGTTGAATGATACAAGCTCTGTTGAATTCTGTATCTTAAAATGTCTATTATCTTTAGCGTTACTCTCAAAAGACAGACTTTTAAAAATAATAATTAAAGTACAGGTGCTATTCACATGCTTGGAGATGATTTTATATCATCAAACTTCTGCATAAATATGCTTCAATAAGCAATTAAAGTGAAGACTCTGGTTTGCATTTTAATCCTCCTTTTTCTCTGTGAAGTCATCCCAATCATGTACCTTTGATCTTGCAGTCATTTCTGGCACCAGATTCAGACATCACAAATGAACAATTATTACTTAATAGAATGGAATTCAAAGACAATGGAGTCTAATGAAATGGGGCTTTGTTTTAAACAAAAGTGAAACATTTTCTCATAGTTGTGAAGAAAGAGTTCTAAGTACATTAAAGAAATCAATTTATAATCTGAACGTCTTGAGAGCTCTTCTTCATGGTCTTCTAGACACCAAGCAGCTTGGAAAGTGAAATTTTCCTTGGAAAACTACAGGCTGTCTGTACTTGAGGACTTCTGTTTCTCTTCTTTCCTTTTACCCATCTTTTTTTCTGCTCCTACAGGCTGTTCCACCTCCCAACTTTGAGATGCCAGTGTCCATCCCAGTGTCCAGCCACAACAGTTTGGTATACAGCAACCCCGTCAGCTCGCTGGGAAACCCCAACCTTTTGCCACTGGCCCACCCTTCTCTGCAGAGAAACAGTATGTCTCCTGGTGTAACACATCGACCTCCAAGTGCAGGTAACACAGGTATGTCCTCACACAATGCCATGGTAACAAATCAGTGGAAGGAGGCACTCTGGACCAAAAGGGTATTTTATCATCAGGAAGTAGATTTTTCCACATTTCCAATTGTTATATTCCCTCATGGCTTATCCATGCACTTTTTGGTCTTCAGTCTCGTCGGCCTGATTTTGAAATCTCTCATAATCTGCTATTTATGTGTTCAGGCTATCACCCATTCTCTCACGTGGCTATAATTTAGCCACGTACTTTCTCAGACAGAAGGTCAAACATCCTTGGAGAAAGAAAGTCTCCATTCTTTTGCTGCTGCTCTCCTTCTGCCTAAGATGTCATTTTCCCTCTTCCTCTTAGCCAGATATCCCCTCTTCCATGAGATCTTCCCCTGTGTCTTCTGATAGCATTTGTGCTATTTAGATATTCATTAGTGTGGTCGGTTTTTATTTATTTACACAGAAACTTACACCACAAAGGACTTAAAGCAGAAAGGAAATAAAATAAAATAGTGTAACCTAAGAAGTGTGAAATAAAAACAAAACCTAGTCAGAAATGAAATTAATAGTACATCATAATAACCTGCCACATATATACCTGCCACAAATTTGTCTCAACATTTCTAAGAAATCCCTACTTTTGTACAATTCACGGTGTCCCAGAAAAAAGAAATTATTGCTCAGGAAAAGTTTAACCATTCCTCATAGTCAGATCAAGCAAAATACAATATGATGCGCTATATTGAATTTGTGTGTATTTCCCCACTGGATTTCAAGAACCTTGAAGGGAAGACAGTCCTCCAGGTTTGCCAGCTTCACAGTTGGAACTAAGTACATGTATACTGAATATGACCAAACAATTCTCTTACATCTCCAAAAGTAGCACCAAAAATAATTATATTTCTAAATCATATCTAGTGAACCATTGTATATTACATTTTAAATTTTACAAAGCACTAGGAAATTTTTAATATGTCTTAGGCACACATAACTGTATTAAAAGCAATTTATTCACAGAAGAATTTTTCCTTGAGAGTACTTCAATATCTGACTTACAATTAAAACTAAACATATGGGGTGCCTTTAGTCATTAAGCATCTGCCTCCGGCTCAGGTCATGGTCCCAGGGTCCTGGGATTGAGCCCTGCATCGGGCTTCCTGCTCAGTGAGAAGCCTGCTTCTCTCTCTTCTAATCCCCCTGCTTGTGTTCCCTCTTTCACTGTGTCTGTCTCTGTCAAATAAACAAAATCTTAAAAAAAAAAAAAATTAACATGTATTACTCTTCAGTAGAGAAACTTTATATATAGAAAATATAATCAAAATCAACCAAGTGATAAAATCTTGATAAATCTTCAGTCTGAAGTATGTGTATAAAGGATGTCATTATGCCATTCTCTCTACTTTTAAATATGATTGAAATTTTTCAGGGACGCCTGGGTGGCTCAGTTGGTTGAGCCACTGCCTTCGGCTCAGGTCATGATCCCGGAGACCCGGGATCGAGTCCCATATCGGGCTCCCTGCTCGGCGGGAAGCCTGCTTCTCCCTCTCTCACTCACCCTGCTTGTGTTCCCTCTCTGGCTGTGTTTCTCTCTGTCAAATAAATAAAATCTTTAAAAAAAAAAAAAATAAATAAATAAATATGATTGAAATTTTTCATAAGAATTTTCAATAACCATGTTATTTTCAGCACACTCAAATGCAGTTTGATTCCATTTGATAAATTCATGCTTGTTTACTTTTAAAAATTTCACACTTTATTTCCAAAATATTATTTGATAGGAAATAACAAACATTTCTTTAAATGTAATGAATATTTTCTTCAAATTCCAAAACCAGAACCAACTAATAATTATAGACTGTCACTTCGGATCAGTTAGAAAATAATCCAGCAGAGGGGTGCCTCGGTGGCTCAGTCAGTTAAGCATCTGACTGTTGATTTCAGGTCAGATCACAATCTCAGGGTTGTGAGATAGAGCCCTACATTGGGCTCGTCAGGCTCTGTGCTGGGTGTAGAGCCACTTGAGACACTCTCTCTCCCTTTCCCTCTGTCCCCTACCTTCGTTTCTAAAAAAAAAAAAAAAAAAAAAAAAAAAACAAGAAAGAAAAGAAAAGAATCCAGCTGATATTCTATTCTTTTGGCTAAATCTTATTCCTTAAAACTAATGTAATTATACTCAGTATCTTATTGAAACATCCCAGCTGTCATATTTTAACATTGCTACATTTAAGTTAGCAGTGAATAAGCATACCTTTCTAAATTTGTAGCCAATGAAACCTACTTTGTTGTGTCAGTAAGGAAAATTCAGGGAGTAAATGAGGTCATTCACTATGAGTAGGTTCAGGAAATGACCAAAGGTCTGGACAATTAGCATTTTACGAAATTAATTATATGAAAATATATTTACAAAGAGCTAAACATCAAGTGTATGGTTATTTGAACATACAGGAAACCTTACTCCTTTTTTTTCCACTTTTTCTGAAACATCCAAAAATGAAAATTCAGAGAACATTTAAACACTGGATTTTTTTTAATGTAACTTTTCTTAGAAAGAAAGATTCTGCAAAATGTCAGTGATTGAATGTAGGTTTAATGTTTGAGCTCAGCATGTCATCATAAAACAAATGTCAGCCATCCAACTTAGGTAATATTTTACAAATTTAGGACCCTTGGAAGAGCCAAAATACCGTGGTTGCTAAAGGTAAGATGTGTTGTTCTGTGGACCTGTAGCCTTTCCTCCTTTTGATCTTTCTCTTTAATCCGTAGGTGGTCTGATGGGTGGAGACCTCACATCCGGTGCAGGCACCAGTGCAGGTGAGCGGGGACTTCTGGGCCACAGCAGGTATCATTGTTCAGGGTCCCTTTGCTGGACAATTTGCAGGAAGTAAGTCTTTTGAGCCAAGTACGGAGATCTGTGAGCTGCATGTTAAAATCGCCCCCAGAACTTCTCATGCATTTTATGAAGCAGGAATGGATGGATATTAACTTAGAAGAAGACTATTCACTAGAACTTTTCTTAATCAAACTTCAGCTAGTCCACAAAGCCAGAAGTGAGAGCTCTGATCAAGCCAATTTAATCCTAGATACCATCTCCAGACACAAAAGCACCTTTAGCACGACTTGCCAACTGAGTTCTCTGTGAATCATTTCACATTAAATGTGAATCTCTCTCCACCCAAAGAAGTACCAAACTCCTGTATGTTTCTAAAGGAAAAAATATTTTTAAAAGGAGGGAGTATACTTCTGAAATGAATAACACCTTAGGTGTTAACTAATTGAATTTAAATTAAAAAGAAATAAATATATAAGAAAACAATAAATAAATAAAAAGGAGGCAGGGAGGGGCTCCTGGGTGGCTCATTCAGCAAGGCATCTGCCTTTGGCACAGTTCATGATTCTGGGATTCTGGGATCGAGCCCCATGTTGAACCCCACATTGGGTGCTTTGCTTAGTGTGGAGTCTGCTTCTCCCTCTCCCACTGACCCTCCCTCCTCCTCTTGCTCCATCTCACTCTGTTGCTCACTTGCTCTCTCTCTCTCACAAAGGAATAAATTTTTGAAAAATCTTTGAAAAATTTTTGAAAATTAAAAAAATGAGGATGAAAGTATAACCACTCAACAATATTGTTAATAAAATAAAGCCGGGGGGCGCCTGGGTGGCTCAGTTGGTTAAGCGACTGCCTTCGGCTCAGGTCATGATCCCGGAGACCTGGGATCGAGTCCCACATCGGGCTCCCTGCTCGGCGGGAAGCCTGCTTCTCCCTCTCTCACTCCCCCTGCTTGTGTTCCCTCTCTAGCTGTGTTTCTCTCTGTCAAATAAATAAATAAAATATTTAAAAAAAAATAAAAATAAAAATAAAAGTGACTTTAAAAAAATAAATAAATAAAAATAAAGCCGGGCGCCTGGGTGGCTCAGTTGGTTAAGCGACTGCCTTCAGCTCAGGTCATGATCCTGGAGACCCGGGATCGAGTCCCACATCGGGCTCCCTGCTCGGCGGGAAGCCTGCTTCTCCCTCTCTCACTCCCCCTGCTTGTGTTCCCTCTCTGGCTGTGTTTCTCTCTGTCAAATAAATAAATAAAATCTTTAAAAAAATAAAATACCATAAAGCCAATTTTGCCATTAAAATGAGCTTTTAGAGAATATGAGTATAGTGTACCCCTATTTAAATATATTTTAGGTCTTAAGAACTTCTTCCACTATATGTGATCATATAGTCACACTTTCCCAGGGCTCCATATTAATTCATCTTATTGTGATTATTGAGATATTGATGTCATTTTCAGTGCAGACATAAGACAGCACAGTAGTTTTTAATGCAAACCACAGTTCACTATTGGCATAACAAGTAACCATGGTAATTCCTGCAGCTGGAACATGATATACATTTAAAATGGTAGGAGACAGGCCAGGCATGAATGACACAAGGTTATGTTTGAAATATCAAAAAAAAATCAAGCTTATTAAAATATCCATGGACAACCTAATTAAAATATTTTGCCAAGGTCAAATGTAATAGTCTGCTGATTGTAAGAAAGAAGATAAATTCAGCATACAAAAATATTTTTATAAATATATCCATTTGTAGGAAATGTTTCTCCTTCTGATACTGGCTCTTCATTAATTCAGTGAGTAATGAAGAAAAAGTATTAGGACTACACAGTGAATTAACAAACAATGGTACTAGCTTCCTATCTTATCAACCTTTTACAAATTATGTAGAGTCAAATTAATGAATAAACTTCATATACTATTTTTCTGGGCATTGAAATGAACGCTCATTTTTTTTCCCTCAAAAAATACTTTGAGGCTTGCAGCCTAAAATTACAAAACCAGATCAAAGCCAGACCAGTGTTGCTTGGATTCAGGTCTCTGCCAAAACTATGGTTAGAGAGAGTAGTAGGGACTAAGAACTGGGTTTTCACAAAGATCAAGAAAAAGATAATTTTTTGAAATGGTTTTGATGTTATGATATTTTATCCAGTATCTGAATGCTTTTATAGGAACAGCCAGTAGTAGGGATGAAAAAAGTTATTAGACATAGTAAAAAACATGTGGTGGGGGGGATGGGTTACTCAGCCCTAATGGAAATAGATGCTTGTTTCTGCTTAATAGCTAGAATGCTTTAGGATTCTCTATTGAAAATAAGAAGTATTTGGTTGTTCAATTATGCTGTCATTGTCAATTCTCTGACAGCCCGCTAAGTTTAATGGCACTCCAGGGACAGAGAAGACAGTCTTGCAAGTGTAAAAGTTAGCCACATATATGGCTATAGTGTCATTGAACTAAAAAAACCTTAGGAGCTTAGCAAATTTATCCTCCTGCATCAAGACTTCTACCACAGACATGAGCATCTTCTACTTCAAAAATAGAAGGAAACAAAAAGAAAGACAGTCAGTGGCTCTACCCTGATGATAATAAACATTATATCCAGATGAAAGTATCTCATAGCCATGAGCATATAACTTTTCCAGTCTCTATATATTTGTGAGAGAGTTACTTCCTTACTTTTTAAAAACAGAGGAGGAAGCCCTTTCTGACTCTGACTCCACAGAACACCTGTTATAGTGCCATTTAGTACAGTCTAGCTCAGCCGTCATGTCCTGCTGCAGGCTCAGCCATCTTCCTCTTCTTTCTCAAACTCACCAGTATCGTGTGTCAAAGCTGGATATATCTATGCTGATGTCAGAGAATCCCATAACACCAGGGGAAGCAAGGCCAGCCAGAATGTCTCTGCATTTTCAGAAAGGAAAACTAAGGCAAAGTGGCCAAAAGATATCTTCCAAATTTTGAATATTGTCATTGAAATTCAAGGTCTCTGATAAAGTTAGACACTCTGAGGCCAAGTGCACATAATTAAATACTTTTAAGTTTTTGTTTTTTTTTTTTCAAAATCAGATCCTCTTAACTTGTAAAAAAAAGGGGGGGGGAATGGGAGATAGAACCATGCAAAAAAGAAGTAAATTTAACAATTAGCATGTGCTTATAATTACCAAGGGACCAAAGAGATAAGCATTCTCGTCTTCAGTCCAGCTCAATGATGAAGTATAGCAACTTTCCTATCCAGCCCCTAAACTATAGCTCTCCCTCATCCCATCATCCAGTGAATCATCAAGTCTTACCAACTCTGCCTCCAAGGTATTTCTTAAACCCACTCCTTTCTCTCCATTCCTGTCCCATTGCCCTGGCTCAGGTTCCTAGCAACACTCCAACACTGTTTCCAGAGCCCCCTACTTTGTCTCTCTGCTTCACGTTGCATCCCCCTCCAGTCTCCCCATGACTGATTAGCCTTTCTCAAATGCTTAAACTAACTGTAGGTCATCCTTGATGTGCCTGAAGTCCAGACATGACTTCCCGCCTATTTCAGAATTAACCAGGAACCTCTTATCTCTGGCCCAGCCCTCCTCTCCAGCCTTAAACCTTCTCTACTGCCACTGCCAGCAAGAATCCTGCATTCTAATAATAGCAAACATTTAAATTGCCCTTACTATGTGCTTTACAAAAAGTAACTAATTTATTCTCATAATAGTTCTTTAAAGTAGATACACGTACTATGTCCTTGCTATAGACGGGGAGATTGAGACATAGAGAGGTTAAGTAATTGCCCAAGGTGGAACCCAGGCAGTCTGGCTTCGGAGTCTGTGCTCTTAAAGCACGTCGTTGCGCTGCCACTTTACAAACAGTGTTGAGGCCACTTGCCTTTAAGTTTGTACTCCTAGTGCTCCTTTCCCTCAGTTTCTTCTTGCTCCTGAGCACCCCCATGCCATCCCTCAGAATTCAATAAGCCATTCAGGAGGAATTATGCAGCTCTTCTTTTTTCTTCCATGGAAACCTACGCCCACATCAGTTATCTCGTTGCATTATAATTGCAATGTCTGGGCACACATCTTTCTCCTGGACACTCAGCCCTCTAGGGGCAAACTGTCTTTCTTACGCAGGTTGTATTCCCAGCTCAAGACATAAGAGATCATGGCAGATACTCATCTAATGTTTGTTAGCTGAATAAAGGAAAAATTAATCTACTAGTCATAAATTTTTAATAATGTTGATGTGAAAAAAGAAAGAACACTTCAAAGAAATAATGTGATTTTAAATACCAAAAATAGACCCTCAATCACAATTCACAAAAATAACATATTCTGATACTTATACAAAGAATAGTGAATTATTTGGTTAAATGAGCAACATTAGCCAATAAAGCGTTACTAACTTTTCCAGCATACTTAATAGGAATCCTGAAGAACTGACACACAGCAGTAAATGAAATGTGGGTTGGTACCTCAGACCACCACAAATCACCTCTTAAAATAATAAACCTCTTATCACTTAAATTGAAGCAATTCAAAGTTGAAGGCAAATGGTAATAAAGAAGTAACAGGATGAGGTTATACTCTTGGTATAAAGGAAGTATGTAACAAGTCATTATAATACATTAATAGTGGTGACATTTCTAGGTTTCAGTTCACAGTTATTCATCCAATGCTTAGTCCTTTCTTCTTAACAGCCAAAATCAAAAGTCCTTGCTTTTTAAATTACATTTTGTCATAGCTGTGTAATTAAAGCTTTTAACATGCTAATCTTAGTGGTTATTGATAATTGAAGATCAAGTTCAGGTGAATTTTTGTGATCATTAGATTTAATAGAAATAAAAGGTAGGCATTCTCTTTTTCCGCTCAACTTGATGATCAAATATAGCATCTTTCCCACCCAGTCTCTGAGCTCTTCCTTGTGTTGGCTCCTTCTCATTGCCTCTTGTGCATGTGCCAATCGATGTGGTACACGCACAGCAATGCCTTGTGTTGGATTTTTCACTATCTTATTAGTACTCCTGTATTCACTTTGGTAATATAGTTGCTTTTTGTTGCATACAAAGTACCAGTATGCTCAAGGATTCGTGACTGAGAAAAAAGAGAGAGAAAGAATGGGAAGGATAGAAAGGGAAATGAAGGAAAACATTTTAGAACTCTCTTTGAAAATTTAAGAGAACTTTACATTGTACATAGCTATGTGACAATAAGGCAAAGGAGATTTATGTATATTGGTTAATAATTTTAATTGGCATTTATTGTAAATTAGGTATAATTTTATAAAAAAGAAACTAACAGCTGTTTCCTTATTTTGATTGTTAATTGTTTACTATTTTATGCATTTGGTTGTCAAGCATTGTCACTTCTAGAATACTTAATTTATATCAGCTAAATACATGGAGACTTGGTTGTGGCAGCGTAGTGCTGCGGGTAAATCACTGAGCGGTGAGAGTGGAGGGAGCCTGAGCTTCCTGGCTGTGAAAGGACTCCATGCTGCAAGACCTTAGGCTGTGAACTCAGTACTCAACATTGGGGATAAGACACAGATATCTTTTCATGCAACGTTTTATGATTATATAATTATAGAGCTTCACTTACATGACTTTCAAAATTCATTTAGCACAGAAAAAGAAAAAATTAGAGTATCATAAAATAGAACTGAGAAGAGGAAAAGGTCATACAATGTGGAATTATTCTGCACCAGTACCATTGTTTTGCAAGTATTTGTTTTTGAGGATACTTATCAAAAGTTTCTTGGCTGACTTTCTTATCAGCCAAAAAGACTTCTCTACAGTTCTCACTCACTGATTTAAAGTATCAGTAAAGTAGTTAAAAATTCCATCTAAAAGGATTGGCTTTAACAAGTTTATATTTTTGTTACTTAACAATATACAGACAATGTAATATTCAAGAGAGATGGCTATGATTTAGTTGCTCTGAAACAAGAAAACTATTTTTGTTAGTACAAAATACAACTTTATATTGCTTTTTAAAATAGTGTTAAGAAGCATGTGAAAAAAATCCCAATTAATAGACCATTCTTGTTTTGAAAATATTACTCTGTTAGTTTGAATTGTTCTGAATAAAAATTCTGAATTCATTTGCAGTTTTACCTTGGGAGTTCACCCAAAACATAAATAGAGATCCATCAGTATTGCTTTATTATTATCTATGAAATTAAGTAACAGTGATATTTTTAACCCAAACCAAGGTTATTATCTAGATTTATTAAAGGAAAAAAATACTTAGTCCTCTTAGTTGGATGATCTACAGCATATGTTACTTCACCGTTGCAAAAAAAAAAAAATTCAGTGTCCACTTACCATGCACAAGACCTGGGAAATTATGAATACCTTGATGCCATTTCCTAGGGGCCAGTGTTGAAATGGGAGAGGCAGGTCAAAGAGAAGACAGATAAAGAATATTACTTGCTAGGTCAGGATATTTTAAAATCTGCTTTTTTTTCTTTAAGATTTTATTTATTTGACAGAGAGAAACACAGCTAGAGAGGAGCATAAGCAGGGGGAGTGAGAGAGGGAGAAGCAGGCTTCCTGCTGAGCAGGGAGCCAGCCCTATTCGAGGCTCGATTCAGGACTCCTGGGATCATGACCTGAGCCGAAGGCAGATGCTTAACGACTGGGTCACCCAGGCACCTGTAAAACGTGCTTTGTAGTTTAACTTAATTCTTAAGGAGATTGATTTCCACAGAGAAAAACAAAATTTCAAATTATAGCTTCCTCAAGAGTGTTTTAGCAGATGTTAGAGCCCTTTGTTTATTTCTCACCTTACAATTTGTATCTTTTGTATCCCCATCTTCCTATTATATTCGGTAAAGCAATGTGAAAATTTGTCTCTTTGCTCATATCCCATTGACTTAACTTGAGAGTGTGACTGATAAAACTTTGGTCATTTTTAGTAACAATACAGGAGGTTTCATATTTCCTCCTAAAATACTAGTTTCACTCAGCATTTTTCTTTGTTTCTCTTAGCAGTTCTTTTTCCTCATATGCAACTGGTCTCTCTTCTCCTTGTTTCTGGCATCACCATAAGATTTTATTTGGAGAGATCACAAAAAGAAAGGGTCTTTTCAAAATCATTACTCATATGAAATTGTGCATCAATAGACAGTAGATGCTAAAGAAGGGATGTGGTTAAAAAAACCCCGCTTTTGGAAATCAACTTTTTACCTACCAGGGACTTTTTGGGGCTTCAAGGCTGTTGGCCAAGAGTATAATTTGCTGTTTTTAGACAAACTTTTGCCAGTCACTTAAATTTTACAGTTGGACTTACATGGTGTGTTCACTCAACTTTCAATTCAAAGAATACTATGGTCATGATATAAAGTCTCATATTTGAAAGAGTAAATAAATATATTCCTTTAACTTATCTTAAACTGAAGGAAACTTTATTGTACCAAAACCTGGAAAAACAATTTCAATTTATAATCTATGGATGTGTCCACAGGATACTTTAGTATTCAGTGGGTTTACTTATTATTGTTCCATTTTAATCGCTTTAACTGAATTTAATATTTATGTGTTAACTGTTTTACTAAACACTATGCCCTCCTTTCACGATGTCTTGACCTTACACTCCATGTACAATCTTCAGTTACAGTAAAGAACTGATTATGCTGTATTTGTAATATGAGGAGAAAACAGCCTGTATATTAATATAGGTTATTATTAATGTAGTAATAATAGCAAGTCTATGGTCAATTTACATAAACATGATAACATTAATTTACATGACAATTGTGGAAAAGGAACCTTCAGTTGAACACTCACTAAGCAACTCAGAGATATCTAGAAAATCGTGGCACAAAATTTTTGCACAAGCAGTAATTTAGGGAAACACTCCAGAGGCAGATATTCAGAAAAATGAAATAACCAGTGAAAATGCATGACATAAAGGTTATTTCAGGGATGACATTATCGCCATTGGAAAGTCTGTGAATTCCCATTTTATAGGATTGTTGTGAAAATTAAATGAGTAATGATACAAGGCAGCACCTTGCACAGTTTCTTCGCCAGTAGGTGGTCGTTAATAAATGTTAGCTTTGTCAGCATTACAATCATCTATGGTCTTGATTTCCTAAGCAAAAAATAAAGCTTAATTTAATGCACCCATAGTAATATTTACTAAATGTGTAGTAAGCGAATAGAGAAATAGTAGGCTTCACAGACCTATGTGCAGCAGCCCTAACCTCAAGGGTGGGGATAAATAGGATATATGAATACACCCAAGGCGGAACAGGAGTGCAGTGCAACACATTTCACTTGGAATATCATCATCTTCTGATGTATTTGCAGCAGTTGTGTAAATGTTAAAACCACAAGTAATTATTCTTTCTCTTCTGTCACGTTCTCTCTAATTTGTACTGTCTCAATATTTTTGTTTATAAAAATGACTGAAAGAATGAGCGATTGTGTCAATAATGAAGACACCCCCTCATTTTTAGCAAAGAGACAGCCCCCAAAATCTCAAGAAGTGAACAATTAAGTGAGTCATAAATCTATCATTCATTGTTAAGTGAAATTTTTTTTAGGATAGCAAGGTTCAGTATCATTTTTATGGTGCAATTAAAAACTATCCCTTCAGTAAATCAGCACTCAAAGTAGAATGATATTTTGAGTGCCTTTGTGCATTGAAAACATCAGGTTGTCAAATTCTTCCTTATTTGCAAATGGAGCTTTTATTCAGAGAAATACAAGGATGCATTCTAAATCTGAAACATCTGGCTTTTGTAATAAAATAGTAGAAACAGCTTGTGTTTTGGATTCAAATCAAAACTGTCCCACTTACTGACAAGTCACAGAAGCTCCCTGAACCTCAGTTTCCTTTTCTGTCAAAAATTGAGATGATAATGCCGGCCCCACATGACTGTCAGGACAAATGAGAGACTGGTTTGCCAAACAAACCTGCTTTGTGACATAAACTCTCAATTTTTGGAAAAACAACTCAGTAATAACTAAAATTTCTTTACTTCTGCCTCACAATTTAGAGCCTATTGTATGTGCTGAATGTCCAATGTTCAATATCTAGTTGGCAGATAGACTGCTAATTTCACAGAAGATATGAAACAAACAGGTTCAAGAAATATCAAGGACAAGTGGGGTAGATGTGAAATCCGTGAAGGTCTGACTCAGCATCAGGGTGACATGGTCAAGCAGAAGGGGCAAGCTCTTTTTAGAATGTCTACTGCCCTCTAAGTGGTACAGCCAAGAATAGTCTTGGCTTTTGTGTACTCTTGGAGTATTTTTCTAAGAATACGCCACAAAAGACACTGAGGTTTCACAGGAGTTTTCTCATAGTCTAACATTATACATATTGGGTTATTTCCCAAAGAAACCCTCAGATAGAGTGGCGACTTGATTTTATATTTAAGAATCTGTAATCAGGAGTCTTTACCAGGATAAGAATCAGAAAATCTGCTTTGCCTCTATTCCACAGTAGGGCATATTAAAATTTTTATCATTCCCAGAGTTCTGACCTCCGCATGTTTTGTGGTTGCTTTTTTTGCCTTAGAGCCATCCCATTAAAAAGATCTCCTTTTCCCTCAAAAAAAAAAATTGTGATTCATAATAGCTAAGTAACAGTTTCTAGCACTTTTAATAAGGTTTCGGGCATTCAGGGCACCATGAGTATAACTGAATTTTAGAAGGTCATAATATTTTTCTACTAAAAACTATTTTAAGTGCATTGCTTCCAGTAGAGTAGTAGGTTGTCTCAGCAAGTTTATTGCATACAGTTTTAAAGTAATTTCAAATGACTGTCAAAAGATGTATGTTTGAGATACAAAACAATGTCCTGATACTGGAAACTAACTTATCCTCAACTAACTCAGATATAAAATTAATTGGCGGTAGTGGGCATTATTATGTATGTGACATCTCTATTTTAACAAGACCGTATGCTATCAATGTTTTCAAATTGTTCCAATGAAAGGGGGAAAAAAAACACCTAAGTTGGTAAAACCTTTTGCCAAAATAAAAGCAGAAAACCAATACATCAGAGGTTCAACTTAATACTTTCCCATGGCAGTTTGACCCCAATTCCAAAAAATAAGATACCATTAACAAATTATAACATCAGTTTTATATACCTACATATTAGAAAATTATTCTCCAGGTAAAAACTAATAGCTGATACTCTAAAATACTGAGCATTTCACTGTTGTGTTAAGTGGTTCTGATGAAAGCTGGTCTCTTAAATTGACAATAGGTAGGTAAACATCTTTACCCTCCATTAGAGGAGAGATTATTGACTAAAATATTACAAAATCTACCTTTAAGAGCATATTTAATCATTGTTCTGGCATTTAGTGTTGCTAAACCCATTTCTTATTTGTAAGTATTTATTTATCCAGGAGACCAGAAATACTGTTTAGAACATCATCATTTTGTGCCTCTTTGTCTAAGTTCAGCATTTTCTCAAGCAGAAATGCCATTTATACCAGCCAAGCAGACTGTGTTCCTGAAGGTCTCCCATCACCTCTGGCTTAGGATGGCCCTTTGGGTCTCGTGTCCCTGGTCTCACCCTCTACTTATTTTCTCTCTTCCTTCACATTATTGTAATTTTAGAATGAGATTTGACACAGGAGGGTTTTCAGAATCCTGGAGTGTGACGGATTCTCAGGAAGGAGGTCACTGCTATCCTTCTGGAGCATGGTCTCTGGAATCACTGCTGGGTTCAGATCATGGCTCCACCCATTGATAGCTGTTTGACATCGGGCAAGATCCTGGACCTCTCTGTTGTTAAGCTTCCTCATTATGTAACACAGGGATCCTGTTAATACCTGACAAGGTTGTCATTGCAAGGATTCAAGGTGTTTTATATCCATGTAGAATAGCAAACAATTATCTAACAGTTACTAGGTGCCTGATACTGTATGAGGTCCTCAGAATGTATGCTTGATGTTGTTGGTAATATTGATAAATAATACTCTCCAGAGGGTTTGATATTGTTAATATTATTGCATGGTCATGTTGGGGATGGCTATATCAGATAAGTATGTGAGAGTCTCCGATTCAGATTACGTTTATGATTCTCTCACACTAATGAAATCATGGCTTAGGGCTAAGAAAACTAAGACTCAGTATGGTTGGAGGAACTCGAATGGAGACCTCGAGACAAGAATCTGGATTTATCTACTTTATCCTCCTTTGTCCTTGACTCCTGTCTGCCTTGTAGATCTTCCTGTCTCTGCTACCTCCTTCCTCCTTCCTCCTTCCTCCTTCCTCCTTCCTCCTTCCTCCTTCCTCCTTCTATGGTAGATGCATCCTAACTGGCTTCTCTATAGCAGAGAACAGTTGTCGGAACTCTCCTGAAAGAGTTGGGGTGTTAGCTGATTCTCTAACCTCTAATCTGCCACTTCCACTGACACTCTTTTCCTAAAGCACAGTTAAGGATGTCACGAACTGTAACTTTGCTCATTCTCTACAGAAGTTGAAGGGAAGTTCAGTATAGAGTCTAAGGTAAAAAGTTAACATGATCTGAGAGGTTTGTGTTAGTCAAACTTACTTTTCCAGCTTTTGAAACTGCATACTCTAAATCCACTGGTATTCCATTCGCATAGGAATACTCATTCTTCTCCAATACAGTCACAGTTCTGAAATCTTTCATGCATTTCTTGTCGCCAGAAAGTCTCTCTCTGGACCACCTAACTAAAATCCTGTTCATTCTTACTTACCACCTTTCCACCATTCTTTTTCCTGGGATATCATGCAGCCCATCTTTTGGTGGAAAGTTCCATATGAGTAAACTATTTTTGAGATTTATAGAGACAGCCTGTGGCAGGAAGCATAAGTACTCATCAGTGTAGAAGAAAAGATCGAGGGCCTCAGAGTTTTCTTTTTCATCAGGGAAAATTTCTACTTTATTTGATTCTACCACTTGCAGTTAGCTAAGGTAATGTGCTGTGAAATGATTAACAGGTGCAACAAGTGAAAAAGAAGCTTCAATTAACTCTGTATAAACAAATTTAGTAGTTGGGCACTTGCGTGATTTCCTGACTTTAATATTATATGGTTGATGAGCAGTGTGTCTCGATGGTGTACTTGGTCATCAGTGTGTAATCATTATCTAAAATAAGAAATGTTCTCAAGTAGCAAGTAGAAGAGAGACCCTTGATATTTGAAATTAGCGAGTTACATATTACATGTTCAGTTCTCATCTCACATTCCCTCAGTAACTTAACTTTTGGTGCTGTTCCTGAATTATTCCTAATTTTTCCAGCACAGTCTATATATCTGTTTTTGCAAGCATCTGAAAAACTTAAAGACCTAATCCTCTGTGTGTTTCATTGCTTCAAATTGCAGCAGGATAGAAGAGAATGTGTTCAAAGTGGGCCGAATTTTCTGATGGTTGTCTGAACTCTGATGAAAGAGTTGGGGTGTTAGCTGATACTTAAAAATGAATTTGAAGGGTGCCTGGCTGACTGTAAGTTGATCGTCTGCCTTCAGCTCAGGTCATGATCCCAAGGTTCTGGGATAGAGCCCTGTGTCAGGCTCTCGGCTCGGTGGGGAGTCTGCTTCTCCCTCTCCCTCATCTGCTGCTCCCCCTGCTTGTGCTCTCTGTCTCTCTCTCTCTCTCTCTCTCAAATAAATAAAATCTTTTAAAATGAGGGGCACCTGGGTGGCTCAGTCGTTAAGCATCTGCCTTCGGCCCAGGTCATGATCCTGGACTTCAGGGATGGAGCCCCACGTTGGGCTCCCTGCTTAGTGGGGAGTCTGCTTTGCCCTCTCCCTTTGCTCCTCTCCCCATACCCCACTCGCTCGCTCTCTCTCTCTCAAAAAATAAAATCTTAAAAAAAGAAAAAGAAAAAGAGCAAATACTGCTAGAGCAAAGGCACAGGCATATCCAGAGGGCTGTGAGCTTGGCTGTAGACATTGGAAATTAGGTGGAAGAGAGGGGGTCAGACTATATGCAGTTCTGAGAGCCAAGCAGGGCACTGACCCAACAGCATTAAGTATGATCTGAAAAAGTAACAAAACAAAAACAGCACTTTAGGAAAAGTTTTAGACAAAACTTTGGGACTGTACATTAGATTTATTATCACACAGGTGCACAAAAGTTTGCATACACCTCTAAGGAGCTCACAACCTTTGTGAAGCCAGTCTTAAGGTCTGGCAAAGAATCTTTCACCTGGAGACCAGGGACCACGATAAAAGACCTAGTCAAATGGCGATGAAAGCCGTCTCTAGGCTGGTGGCAGTGGGGATGGAAAGAGGCATTTCTGAAGAAAACAAGATTTGGTATCTGATTGGACAGAGAGTGGAAGAGGAAACCGGGATAGTCAAAGGTGACAATTCGAGAGGCTGATGAAAAAATTTTTCCCATGAAAAAATTAGCCTTGGTTCATAAAGACTAGTATCTGTTTTGTGCTTACTAGTTTATATTGTATGCTTATATTTATAATGAAAGTCCTGGCAGGGGGAAATGAAAAGATTCATGTCTAAACATCCAAGTAAGAGAAAGTTTTAGAACTTTGGGCTTAGTGCGCCTGGGTGGCTCAGTGGTTAAAGCCTCTGCCTTCAGCTCAGGTCATGATCCCAGGGTCCTGGGATCGAGGCCTGCATCCGGCTCTCTGTTCAGCAAGGAGCCTGTTTCCTCCTGTCTCTCTGCCTGCCTCTCTGCCTACTTGTGATCTCTCTCTCTGGCAAATTAAAAAAAAAGAAAACTTAAAAAAAAGAAAAAGAACTTTGGGCTCAAAGAAAGCTACATGCTCAGTTGAGTTCTGTGAGACAAGGCAAAATGTCCTCCTCTCAACATCTTAAGCCAGGAATATGTTCTTTGAATTTACAACTTAAAATAGGAGTCAATTAAAAAAAAAAAAAAAAAGCAGCAAGTGTTTTCAAGTTAACTGGAGAGAAAAAAAATTTTTTCTCCTAACACATTTCGAGTTTTGTATATTTACACTAGTTTTAATATGAATGTTTACAAACTTGTAACCTATTGAGGATACTTTATACAAATTATATTGTGAATGCTTAAATTGTTTTAATTTATGCGAAACAATATTTTTAATCAAATCGAACTATAATACAAACTGACTCTAAAGTCAGTCTGTTCTTCATTTTCTTATAATCTATAATCAGGAAATCCATTCACTCAAGCTTTATAATTTTTGTGCTTTTAAGTGGTCAGAGGACTGTGACATCTGCATAAAAGTCACATCTGAATTGATCATTGTCCAGGCGGAGGTTAACTTTAAAACACAGCATGAAGAGAGGTTGAATATGTATATTAGAAGGTTATTGAGAGGTAGCATTTCCCACCCCCCTGACCCTGACTTTGAATGAGACCATTCTCTTTGGTGAATTTATCTTAAGGTAGGACAACAGCCTCAACGAGGCCGACCACAGTGTTCTGAGTGAGGAGGAGGCCCGTGGTTTCCAAGCCAGTTTAAATGCAGGCTCTTCTTAGCAGTAAACCACACGCATGTATTCATCATTGATTTTCAAATGATAGGTTTCTATATCACTGGTTTAGGATCCACAGTCTTGCATTCCTGAATCTATATTATGCCAAAAGAATAACAACTTGGTGGCTGGAAACAGAAATGGTTATTATACGGCTCCAAAATGCTAGCTGGCACAATATGCTAAAAACAGCAGAAATTCACCGGTAAAAGGCAGAATTTATTTGTTCTTAAAAATAACTTTATGCTCTAAAAATATGAATTTAAGAAGTGTCACCGTGGTTCAAAATATTTTATATTCAATATGTAAACACCTTAAAATATGTGACTAATCCTCTAAAATGGCATAATTTCCAAATAACAAGAAATATTCCAAGAGAAAAATAGAATGCTTTTCAAATCCATTTTTTTTTTTTTTTAGTTTTGAAGCATTTATTGGATGAAAACCTATAATGTATGTTTACTGTTTTTTCTTCCCTGCTGCCCTAAATCATTGTTTGAAAATGTGGGCAGAAAGATGTCGGCTTTTGTTGGAATTTCTCAGAGTTTACTGTAGAAATTTTTTTTTTAATTTTCAAAAAAAAACCTTTTCTCAAAGCATCCGTGAAGCATTTCCATTTTCGCACACTGGCCCAGTGCTTGTCATATCACAGGACAGCACATTTCACAAGCGGTTTTACTTCCTTTTAGCGAAATAACTCCTCCATGCAAACCAGTATTGGCATCAACCAAGCCAGGGTTTTAGTTTCTTCTGATCGAGTCAAGCTTCATTGCACTGCTTAACTGACTTCTTCCCCCTTTCTTTTGAAATTACCCACCTAATTTTCCATTTAATTGTTTATTTAAACCAGATCTCACGCAGGTTTAAGAGATAAGTGACAAATGTATTGGGTGCATCAGACTGAACTTCAGCTGACAGGAAAGTGTAGGGCACATTTTGTCTTGGTTTTCTCAGCCTCGTTTTATCCAGTAGAATCTACTAATTAAAACTGGAGCCTTAACATATTCACAAGAATGATTCAGTTAAGACATACTAAATATGAACTCTATTTTGTCACACATTTTTGTAAGGAAGCATATTCTTTGTATCTCTCCTGTGAGACTAGGTAAATGTGTTTGTTTCATATAACAACTTTTGCCACCAAAAACTGTCCAAATTAGCTTGAAAAGAAAATTTTGGCTTTTGACATATTTAGCCAGCTGTAGAGAATTTAGCTACTTTCAGTGAAGTTTTATTATAGAAGAGTAATTTATATTCAAATTCAACCAACATTTCCTAAGAAACTACTGTGTCCTCAACACATGTTTTGGTGTGCGTGGAGGGGTTCGTTTATTTTTATTTTATACCCAGTAACTTGGAGAATTTTACGGATGACCCAATTGACAGATTTAATCTTGTAGTTGTTTGTTATATATTCAGCCTGTTTATTCATGCATAAAATGAGACAGGTAAATGAATGGGATATGAAAAACAAATGTGCTCTACACAGTTTGCCTCAAATGTGTTTTAATTCAAAAGAGGTTTCCATAAATATTTCCTGAAATATACCTGGGTTTTGCCTTCCCACTGCCTCCTCGTCTCTAGCTCAGGCCATCACCATAGTTTCCAGACTGCTTCATACTCCCAGACCTTCCAAATTACAGGATCTCCCAATGCCAGTATATTTCTCTGTCCACTTAGAGGCCTGTGTTCAGCCTCTGCTCTGTGACCCTCATAAGTCTGCATTTCCACCATTTAAATCCAAGATGTGTCAGCCTGGAAGTCAAGATCTCCGTGTCCTTCCAAGGTCTTTAACACTCGTGTCTTTTCATGAGTTCCCCTCTAGCCAGTTTGCTCAAAGTGTCCCTGACCATGCTCTGTAAATTCCCACTTCAGCCCTTTCCCCACAAGCCCAGCATGTCTTACTACGTCTTCTCTTTTTTCAAGGCCCACATCAACTCCTGCCTCTTAGGTGAATCTTTTCTAGATAATCTCTTCCCTCCTAGGAAAACTCAGTAACACTTAATCTGGATGGCACCTCTCTGTAGGCACCTGCCCCTCCGCTGCCTTGTCTGGGTTTAGACATTTCACACATGTGTGTGTTGGATTGCCACAAAGGAATTACAGGGCTTTGAGGACTGGGGCCAAGTCCTTGCCTCCCCACAGGGTAGCACACAGTATCATTTGTCCTGGGTAATAGACACTTGTGTCCCAGGATAATGATAATGATGGCCGACCATAAGAGCAAGGTTGGACTGTCTCCTTTAGAGAACTTCAGAAAACAACTGTCTAGTTTTCCAGCAAGGATTGTCGAATTGGATCGTCGGTCTCTGTTCCTCTCCAGCGAGAGGCAGCAGAAAAAGCCAGCAAATGACGTTCTGGCTCAGTTAAGTTTGCACCAACTCCCTCCATAGCTTTTCCTGTCATGGAGCAGTATATTTTCAATTATGAGAAATGGCATCCTTCAGATATCTGGTTCTGTTAGTAGGGGGTTGAACATCAGCTATCTACGAAAACCCTTTCGATGTCTACATTAGATGACTATTGTTGTGCCTTGGTGAATCAGCACATCACTGGAGGCATCATGCTTCAGCTCAGCTCTTAAGAAGGAGTCCTGCTTTTTTAAATTCTGTGTGAGGGCACCCGGGTGGCTCAGTGGGTTAAAGCCTCTGCCTTCGGCTCAGGTCATGATCTCAGGGTCCTGGAGGCCCATATCCGGCTTTCTGCTCGGCGGGGAGCCTGCTTCCTCCTCTCTCTCTGCCTGCCTCTCTGCCTACTTGTGATCTCTCTCTATCAAATAAATAAAAAAAAGAACTTTAAAAAGAGAAAAGAAAAAAGAAATTCTGCGTGAGCAGGAGAGCAAGACTTCAGCCTTGGGAGGAGGGCAAACCAGACATAAGAAAACCATAAAAGAGAAACCACTCACAGGAAAGGGGAACTCAACAGCAAACTGTGGAAGAGTCTACTCCTCCTGCATGTCGTAGAAATTATAGTCTTACTGGTATGCCCTTTCTTCACTTGAGGACACACAGACACACAAAATAAAAACCAAACCATTGAACTGAAAGGGTGAGTCACGCCAGTGAGACTCTGCCAAGCTAGTCAATTAAAGTGCAGGACCGATTCTCTGCTTTTCTTAGACCCTGAACAACGGTCTGACTTTCTTCCCGAATTTTTTTCATGGAAAAAAATGTATACGTTGATTTCTGAGCAAGTTGGTATATATGAGTTCTTCTCATTAAAACATTTTTCATCTTCCTTCAGAGAATATTTAAAAACTATGTCTTACTCCGTTAAGCTTTTATTTTTAATCTCTTATAGTATATTCTCTAGAAACATACTTGAGTCTAGATTTCTTCCTGAATGCTTTCATTGTTTTGTGTTAACAGGGAATGGATATGGCAATCCCCGAAACTCACCAGGTCTGCTGGTCTCACCTGGTAACTTGAACAAGAATATGCAAGCAAAATCTCCTCCCCCCATGAATTTAGGGATGAATAACCGTAAACCAGATCTTCGAGTTCTTATTCCACCAGGCAGCAAGAATACGATGCCATCAGTGGTAATGCAAAACTACATTTTAAATAAATGTCGATAATGTTTTGTATATGTTTTGCTGTTTTTGTATCTTTCTAACATTTTGAATTACTTAGGTGCTCCCAGAAAATTAATTTATCAGTGGCATTGCTGGAGCCCTGTTTGTATTTAGCCATTATTTCTGGTAACTGGTTCACATTTTCCCCTTTCCATGTTAAAAACAAAAAGACAACATCCAATAAACCCCTATAAAACTGGTATTCTGGAACAAAAAAAAGTATTTCCTTTTGTAAAGACCTCCAATTTATAATTAGAAAAAAATCATTATTTACTACTCTGCTTATAGTGCACACAGTTTGACCAATGGTAGAATCACACTCACAGAATAGAGAATTTCATAACAGATTTTTATAATACTGAACTAGTTATGTCCTCAAGGTGCTGACAACTAAAAATCTTTTCCATAATTTCTAAATGAACGTTTTCCTGTTAGTTAGCCATTCTTTTCTTAGGTATACTGCAATGGTTACTATATCCCATGCCTGTGCACTGCCTCAAGTCATCTTTCCATATATGTGCTTCACACAAATAACTACCTCTCAAAAGCAAATTGTTTTAAAGTCCTAGGCATTCTGAGAACAAAGGTTATATTTTACATCAAAAAGAAAGTTGTAAAGAAAATAAATAAATAAATAAATAGATAAATAAAAATAATTAAGAAATATAAATAATATCCCTGGACTTTATCACTTTTCTTTCTCCTGGGTCTGCAAAGCTAAGATGAAGATAATAACTGTGGGACCAAATTCAACAACAAAGAGACTTACATCAGTGTTCTCCAAATTAGCTTTGCTTAAGAGCGAGAACATTTAAAACCAAGATTTAGTAGACAAATTTAGATCATTCTGCAAACACATTTCTTTTTTTCTTTCTGTGCTCTGTGGCAAGCTTCAGGGTAAAACAGTCCTGCAAGCTGATTAGTTTATTATGGCACAGCACAGATTAATTTTGAATATCAACCAAAAAAAAAAAAAAAACCCACACATAATATGCAACGTTCCCTTCAGAAAGACTGGGTCTAAACAAAACCTCCCACAGGGCCATAGCCAAGCAGTGTGGGCCATGCATGACAGGTTGTCTCTATCAGCAGATTTATTCCAAGTTCCTTAAAACTGATGCTCTCCCGGGTATCCTGTGAGTGGTCATACAGCCTCTCACCAGACGCCAGGTGCCGTGCTTTTCCCCGCCCCCAGCAACTGGAGTTTCAAAGTATAATTTTTTTTTTAAATGTGGTGCTGAAATAATGAAGGTTGAGACACTGACCTGTGCAGAAAACTGGATAGATTCTCTTCACATTTGAGACAAACAGCTCATTAAGGGAAACAAAGAATGTCTTTGTAAGGAGTTATCAGCAGAGTCTGGGTTTTAAAATTGTTTAAACTGTTGTGTCTATCAGAAGATGCTTTGCCTTTTGTTGGAAAGATTTTGCCCAATTATAAATATTTACAGACACTAATTAATAAAACTCCTTCCCCATGCTCTCAGTCTGAGGATGTCGACCTGCTTTTGGTAAGTAGTAAGAGTATTTCCCTTAAATGGCACCTGCAAGGAGAGACCCTTTTAGGTAGAGTGGCTCTAGTAAAATGGGAAGATTTCAGAAGTTACCATAGTGTGTCCTAATGAATCATATTTAAATGCCATTAGTTTCAGGTATTACACATAGGATGAGAAGAATGTCAGGTTATTTATTTTTCTGTCTCAACCTTTGTAAGTGAAGTCCATGTTTGCAGTTAATCTTAGGACTTAATTTATAGTAAAATTCTAACAAAAATAATTTCCTTAGTTATTTAAACCATGAATATATTTATTTTTCTAAGAATTAGAGGTCTCATGATCTTCAAATGTCTGAGAATCCTTAATCTTCTTGCTGTAAGGAGTTAAATATACATGTTAGCGGCTTTGCCACCTAGTTCTGAGGGAAGTTTAGAAGAATCTGAAAAAAGTGGTCAGAGCACCACCTGCTGGTCAGAGCATAACATGAAATTCTGCCTATCTGCTCTGCTGTATGTAGAACTGAGCGTAAAAACCACCATGGTTGATTTTAATTTTTTTTTAATTTGCATTTGAATAAAAACTGAAACAATGGAGTACAGTATACATATTTCATCAGTTTTCAACATAGTCTGTTTTTACCCATAATAAAGCTTATGGTACTTGTTACTAGTTCAGTTGCCTAGGAGATACTGATGTAATGGGTTACTATGGCAACAACTGGTCTCTTGAAGGATTGTAAATGATAGGGTTGGCAGAGTTCATAGAGACACATGTTAAATGATTAATTTTATGAGATTTGTACCAAGTTATTTCTTTATATGCAAAATTAATACTGAAATCTAATATTTTTAAGTTTAAAAAATTCTATCAATAATGTCTCTTTATTTACTTTAAAAGAATCAAAGGATAAATAACTCCCAGTCTGCTCAGTCATTGGCTACCCCAGTGGTTTCCGTAGCAACTCCTACTTTACCAGGACAAGGGATGGGAGGATATCCATCAGCCATTTCAACAACATATGGTACCGGTGAGTAGTCTACTATGTTCAAATAGTGCATTAAATACTTTGTATTAAAAAGCAAGATTTTTTAAAAGGATACTACTTTTTAGTCTATTAGGAAACTTCATTTAGTACCTGTGGCGTCCAGAGACTATACCATTACCTATGTGTTACTAAGACAAAGTGAATATCCATATTTTTCCTTCTTAAGTGATTGAAAGTTTTATTAACCTAACCTGAATGCAATATAAAAGACCAATTTCAAGGAAAATGAGCCGTTATTTCTTTGATGTAATAGAAAGCTCACTTTCTCAGGATTGTTTGAAAAACATTTCTATACCATCAAATATGTATATATTGTAATGCCAGATTGTAGTTCTAATAAACTAAAATTGCAAGCTGTACTACTTCAGAGCTTTAGCGGAATACTTATTTTTTTGGTATATGATATATCTCTTTTAAATTAAACTTGTTCCCCATGCTTTATCTCCTTTTCCCCCCAGACTAAGAGAATTTATAATAATCATTTTTTGCATGATACTAGTAGAATATCTTTAAGTTGGAAATGTGTATTTATCATTCAATAATTTTCAAACTGAACATTTTCCCTTATTGTTTTACTTATTGATCTAGAGTACTCTCTGAGTAGTGCAGACCTGTCATCTCTGTCGGGGTTTAACACCGCCAGTGCTCTCCATCTTGGGTCAGTAACTGGCTGGCAACAGCAACACCTACACAACATGCCGCCATCCGCCCTCAGTCAGCTGGGGTAAGCAATATTATTTTTTTATAAAACACTTTGAGAATGCATTTTTGGATGATAGCAGCCGTCTCTAAATACTGTGTTCTAATATCCCATTAGAGGATGTAAAATTCTGCTTTATCAGAATGTGAAAGGAATTATCAGATCAGTATCTTTTAAGCCAGTTGGATATTACTTTCCTTATTTTTTGAGAGGAGGGGAGCTCTAATAATGAGAGAAATTATTTCCCTATTGCATTAGGCTATATTGGTTTCCACTTCGATCAATGAAAAACTTTCATTTAGTTAACTTTTCATATAGCTCACGTGGCATATAAGGAGACACTTAATAAGTTCTTTAAATTTTTGAGATATTTGTGAATCCTTATCACTCAGCACACACCATATACCTCATGTTAACCTTAACCTAAGGCTTGTAGGATCTCCTATTCTATTTATTTCATATATTTATAATGTACTCATCATATGGTTTTATATTTATAGATGGTGTACAAATATAAATATATGTGTATACATACATTAATTACCTATATTTGGGTATAAAAATAATTTCTGTTGTTTTCTGAAATCAGAGTATGTGTATTTCTGCCCCCTTGTGGTAATTTTGAGAAATGTCTTTATCTTAGAAATGACTCCTGTCATTTATCTATGCAAATGTTCAAATCTTTAAAAAGCCCTGAATTCATAATTCACACTCTTTGTAAAACATATAGTTTTTTACGTTTAAAATGTGAATCAAAGATCTGACTTTAACTAATAACTCCATAACTGCAGTTAATTTTCAGAAGAAAACACTAAGAAAATATAAAATATTGAAAGATAAGAGTTTATATTTTAGAAACATTCTATATGTCTACCTCACTTTTACTTTTCTGCTAAGCCATTTGTTTAGAATAGTAGGTTAGTTCTATACTTCTGTTTCTAAAGAGACAATGAGAGCAAAACACCGATTAAAATAAAAATCCCTGACATCACAACTCCATCTCTTACCCACCCTGCCCTCCTAGCTTTCTTATGGAATTGATTTCACATAGATTAGTAAGTGGGAGTCTTACCCCATTCACTCTTTGCTTATGTGCATCTTCCTCACCCATCATTATTGATGAAAATCTAGCCTTCCACGTAAACAGTAAAATAAATTCACATGACATTGTTGCTGTGCCTTCTTGAAAGATTATTAACTTTGAGGATATATTAAAATACCGATCAGCAACAGAGTTGCTCCTTTTAGAACATTTAAATTTTCTCCGAATTGTTAATTATGCAAGTAGACATTTCTTGCAATAACTTTTTAAGGTAATTATGACTGAGTACACAATATCATCCAGGCAATCTTGAAATTCTGCTAAGGCTAAGCAGCGCAGACACTGTACGTGCTTCTTGGCAAAGATCAAGGCAGCTGTTCACATCTCATTTTTCACAAAATTCATCCATTAGAGGACTAAATTTCCTTAGAACTTACCAGTGTCAAAAGCCATATTATTTTACCTGAATATGGCCTTTTTGTTTTTAGTAACACCTAACAATTTGCATTTTACATATAAATTTATATATTTTACCTATACTGTAAACTTAAAAGTCACTTCTATTACATGGGAAGAATCTAATTCTCTGCTGCCCTTAATAAAGGCTTCAGTAAATGAGAAGAGAGAAAACTGGCCTAGAGAGGAAACAAATTAAACAGTAAGGGATGAAGCATTTTGTTTAGTTCCGGTTTCTTTCAACAGCGGTTCTCATGGTGCATGATTTGACTCTGAACTTAGTTTATGAGTTTTTATTGCACTCAATCACTTCCCTTATCCCTCAAATAGATAGGATACCCCCTTCCTTTCCTGTCCTTCTAATTTTAGCCAGCCTTCCTTCCTTTCTTCCTTCCTTCCTCTCTCTCTCTCTCTCTCTCTCTCTCTCTGTCTCTCTCTCTCACACACACACACACACACACACATACACGGTAGCTTTTTCAAAGGAAATTTCCTTCAGCGGGACTAGCCCATCCTTACACCATTAAATGTTAAACTATTTTTTAAAATCCCAAGCTGTAATATTTATGTGAAATAAATTATATGAGGTGCTTTTAGTTCCTTACAGTGTGAATTACTTCAAAAAACTCAGTATTTTTTTAGGGTACCGTATCCTCCTGTTCTCGTGTGGTGGGTTCACAATCTTTTGTACAGAAATAATATTCAGAGTAGAGTAAAATATATTTCACCTCCTCCAAAGCAAATATTCCCGGTAGCCCAAGATGGTCACCACAATTCTTTCCCCAAATTAAGAGGATATAGTAGCTCTTCATGTTTTGTTGATGTAAATACCTTTAATTCCTTAAAGCTGTACTTGTAACTCTATCTAGTATTTGACTTTATCTAAACCAGTCAGATAAATGGCCTACCTTGATTTGATGCAGGAAGAGGAGATGACAGGCAGAAGGAAGTTGCCATCAAGGGTTAGTGATAGTCATTTGAATATGAATATTTGAGAAAATGACCCTCAAATTTTTAAGCGTTTTTCTCATATCACCTTAAGAAAAGGGCAGCCTATTTTCTGGAAGCATTTCTATACACCATCTTTGTTGATGTGGGTGTTTAAAGACAACTTTTAAAAGGTTAAGTTAAATATAGTTTGATAGTCTAATTTCCAGGCGGAGGCAGTAAGAAATTTGAATAAAACTATCCAGTCATGTTTCATTTCTGAGCAATTATGGGGAAGGGTAGGTGTTTTCCCAGTTGGAAGGCATCTGTAGTACATGAAAATTTGCAGCAGGAGTTGATATGGGCAACTTGCATATCTGGCTTCTCTCTCCCCACCCACCTCTTTCTCACCCACACACATGGAGTATTTCACAATTATCTGTGTCTATAAAAATTTTGTTCTCAAGAACAAGCCGACCAGCATGTTTGTATGTGAATCTAGAATGTATACAGCTAATGATTTTTAATGCTTTTTCTTGTCAAGATACTAGTTTGAGGGCACCTGGGTGGCTCAGTGGGTTAAAGCCTCTGTTTTCAGCTCAGGTCATGATCTCAGGGTCCTGGGATCAAGTCCCATATCGGGCTCTCTGCTTGGTGGGGAGCCTGCTTCCTCCTCTCTCTCTCTCTGCCTGCCTCTCTGCCTACTTGTGATCTCTCTCTGTCTGTCAATAAATAAATAAAATCTTTAAAAAAAAAAAAAAAAGATACTCCTTTGATAACAGAGACTAGCCAATTACATTTCCTTCTATTTGGAACCCCTGCCACCACATAATGAAGCTGAGTCTCAGTCACACATGTACTTCATTACTGTGGATTCAGCGTCCCCAGAACTACTCAAAATGCTTCATATGTGCTTTCAATGTCAAATGAAATGCCACCAGACAGTAAACTGAAGGACTAGCCTATTTGCTTATGGGAAGGGATTCGCAGTAAGTGTTTTATGTCTCATGGGGAAGACGCGGCAGCAAAATCAATACAAGCCAGTTCACAACAGGAGATACACAGTAAATAAGGAGGCAGTGCAGCTTCTAAAAGCTGTATTAAAGAAACAATATTTTGATTATACTATTTTTTGCTTTAATGATCTAGATCAATTGCTTATACTAGTCCGACTCACCAAATTTTTCTCCCAATTGTTCATGTCTCCCTGCCTGTGAAGAAGCAATCTGTATGTCAAAGGGCATCCAAAAGTATCTGTTGCTATGCCACTTTGTTTTCAGACTCCTAATTGACATTCATTATTAAAGAGTTGTGTGATTCGTAATAGAAGCATTTAATTAAATTTTAGTGAAATAGTCTTTCTTATCCAGAGCCAGGAAAGTTCTTTCTTCCAGAAATCAAAAGATGATTTCCTCTGACATCAAAATGAATCATTAAGTAACTTTGAACCAAGATAAAATATCCGCCATTATGGATCCTTTTGAAATACAGGTGTTTCACCCCCCCCAACCCCGTCATAATATCTTTTTGATTTAAAGATTATTTAATTAAACTCTTAGAACATTAACAAACCAATATAGACTGTAAAATAAAAACTACAAGTAAATAATGACAAGTATAAACAAACGATTGACTATCATATGCCCTCAGTGTGGTAGCTTGATATAAATGTTAAGACTGTTTTGATCCTATAACATAAAAGCCGGAGAAAGAAAAGCTTATTAGGGAAACAAATAATTTTCCTGTAGGTCATTCTAGACATTAGCTCATGTATTAATAAGAGAAGGAAAGTAATTCTTTGCCAGTAGGTGGTGCTTTTGTATAAAACATCATTCAAAGATTAAACTCCTTTTGACTAATTTTATATCTCTATACATCTTGAGTCTGAATTGCATCTCCCAAAAAGCCAGCCCCAAGTTATTCCACTTTTTCCTCTGATATATATACATTTTCTCACTGCACATAATGACTTTTTAATTTCACCTTATTCTCTCCATTTGAAAGTAACATAATCACATCCACGAGTAGGTAGGCTCACTTTCCTTTGTCTAGAATGGGTGTATCCTCATTGTGACTGCTCACTAGGAGAGATATCTGTACTCTCTTGACAGCATGGGCAAGTACTGCTGACTTAGCCATGGATGTCAGTGCGATCAGAATGCAAGAGCTGTACGAGCATCTTAAAATTGATATCGGCAGTGTCCTTCCAGTTTATTCTGATCAAAGTCATTGTGATTGCCAGTTGACCCTTAAGGGCTTAATGCTTTTCCCTCCAGAGTTTCAAGTATTTAAATTCTTCCACATTTCGGAAGAAGGGCATGTTACACTCTCCTGGAATAAATGAGGATTAAGGCTTATAAATGCAATAACATTGTAGTAGATCCTTCTTTACAAAAGCCTTTTCTTAGACAAATCCAGATTTCTCAACTCATGCCAATTATAACTCTAGACTGAGTGATATCCTACTACGTACCCTAGCAGAGAGATGAAGTGGAGGTACTTGTGGAAAATAGACACTACTTGCATCCCATGTAACTGAGAAAGGATAAAGAAAGTCCAGTTCTTAACCAGTGTTTAGTGGGGTAGGAAGTCTAAGTGTTTTTAAGCCAACACTAAATTTTCCGCAGATAATTTTCAACTTCCTTCCTCATCCTTCCCCCCTCCAAGCTTTTTACCAGATACAGATAAATGTAGCATTTTAGGGATTTATTCATGTGAAATTTGAACTCTCTTCACTCTCTCTGAAGACTGTACAACTTCCCGTGTTCATGCTTATTGCGTGGAGGGAAGCATTTATATCCGTCACAAGCTTTTTACAGTAATTTCCACACACATGCATTAGTAAATCAGAGATGTCTCATTCAAAAGCTAAATGCTGTATCTCAAATCTTAGGTTAGATTTCAGAACGAGTCTAGGGAGAAATTCCATGGACACAGAAAATGCTTTTTCCAGCATGTCATGTTTAAGCCTCTCTGAGCCAGTAACCTGTATGTAGGGAGCCTGTCAGAGACTAGAGGTCTGATTCTCAAGGCCTGGCCCCATTACATACTGTAATACTCCCAGGCATCCTGAGTGGCTCTGAGAAGGCGCTGCCCACCCCACCCCACCCCCCAGTGCTTCCGAGCACGCTCTCCTCCCTCTGGGCATGCTCCGGTGTCTATGCAAGTCTTGAAGCTGATGTTTGATGTAATTGTGAGTTCCTGGGGGCTCCAGGCCTCCTCCATCTGTAACTGGGTTTCCTTTCCTCCTACAGAGCTTGCACTAGCACTCATTTATCTCAGAGTTCAAATCTCTCCCTGCCTTCTACTCAAAGCCTCAACATCAAGTCAGAACCTGTTTCTCCTCCTAGAGACCGTACCACCACCCCTTCGAGATACCCACCACACACGCGCCACGAGGCGGGGAGATCTCCTGTTGACAGCTTGAGCAGCTGTAGCAGTTCGTACGACGGGAGCGACCGAGAGGATCACCGGAATGAATTCCACTCCCCCATTGGACTCACCAGACCTTCGCCGGACGAAAGGGAAAGTCCCTCAGTCAAGCGCATGCGACTCTCTGAAGGATGGGCAACATGATCAGATTATTACTTAATAGTTTTTTTTTTTTTCTTGCAGTGTGTGTGTGTGCTATACCTTAATGGGGAAGGGGGGTCGATATGCATTATATGTGCTGTGTGTGGAAAAAAAAAGTCAGGTACTCTGTTTTGTAAAAGTACTTTTAAATTGCCTCAGTGATACAGTATAAAGATAAACAGAAATGCTGAGATAAGCTTAGCACTTGAGTTGTACAACAGAACACTTGTACAAAATAGATTTTAAGGCTAACTTCTTTTCACTGTTGTGCTCCTTTGCAAAATGTATGTTACAATAGATAGTGTCATGTTGCAGGTTCAACGTTATTTACATGTAAATAGACAAAAGGAAACATTTGCCAAAAGCGGCAGATCTTTACTGAAAGAGAGAGCAGCTGTTATGCAACATATAGAAAAATGTATAGATGTTTTGGACAGACCCGGCAAAGGGTGGCCATTGGTAAATGTTAGGAACACACCAGGTCACCTAACACCCCGAGAACGCGCTCACAAACCTGCACGCATATCATTGACGTATGGCACTCATTAAAAAGGATCAACGACCATTAAAAGAGGACCATACCTATTTAAAAAAAAAAAAATGTGGAGTTTGAGGGCTAACGTATTTAACTAACTAAATAAATAAATCTGGGTCTGCATCTCTTATTAAATAAAAATATAAAAATATGTACATTACATTTTGCTTATTTTCATATAAAAGGTAAGACAGAGTTTGCAAAGCATTTGTGGCTTTTTGTAGTTTACTTAAGCCAAAATGTGTTTTTTCCCCCTTGATAGCTTCGCTAATATTTTAAACAGTCCTGTAAAAAACCAAAAAGGACTTTTTGTATAGAAAGCACTACCCTAAGCCATGAAGAACTCCATGCTTTGCTAACCAAGATAACTGTTTTCTCTTTGTAGAAGTTTTGTTTTTGAAATGTGTATTTCTAATTATATAAAATATTAAGAATCTTTTAAAAAATCTGTGAAATTAACATGCTTGTGTATAGCTTTCTAATATATATAATATTATGGTAATAGCAGAAGTTTTGTTATCTTAATAGCGGGAGGGGGGTATATTTGTGCAGTTGCACATTTGAGTAACTATTTTCTTTCTGTTTTCTTTTACTCTGCGTACATTTTATAAGTTCAAGGTCAGCTGTCAAAAGGATAACCTGTGGGATTAGAACATATCACATTGCAACACCCTAAATTGTTTTTTAATACATTAGCAATCTATGGGGTCAACTGACATCCATTGTATATACTAATGAGTTTTGTTCATGCTATTTTTTTGTTTTTGTTTTTGCATTATTATCAAACGCAGGGCCCTTTTCTGATCTCACCATTTCACCACGCATCTTGGAATTCAGTAAGTGCATACCCTAACTTGCCTGGATCCTAAATTATCTGGTTGGTTTTTCAGCCTAGAATATGAGACACTTTTTCGACACATGCCCAGAATAGAAAAGCTGTGTTGGGGCACATGTCCTGCAAATAGGGCCCTAGAAACCAGTGATATGGCATCTTCTCAACACACAAGTTGTAAATTCCCACAGAAGAAAAATGTGAAAGACTGGGTGCTAGACAAGAAGGAAGCAGGTAAAGGGATAGTTGCTTTGTCATCCATTTTTAATTATTTTAACTGACCCTCAACAATCTTGTCAGCAATATAGGACTGTTGAACAATCCCGGTGTGTCAGGACCCCCAAATGTCACTTCTGCATAAAGCATGTATGTCATCTATTTTTTCTTCAATAAAGAGATTTAATAGCCATTTCAAGAAATCCCATTAAAGAACCTCTCTATGTCCCTTTTCTTTAATTTTTCAAAAAATAATGATGACTCTTGTCAATATTCGTCTATAAGGGATTAATTTTCAGACCCTTTAAAAAGTGAGTGCCATAAAAAAAAAAAGTTGATATATATTGTTTAAAAGAGATTTCAATCTAGGAATGACTTTCCTTCTCTTGGAATGTGAAGATCTGTCGATTCATCTCCACTCATGTGCATTGACATACACAGCAACGAAGATCCAGACAGGAAGACCGACACTGCTATACAAGTCTAGGACATTTCTTATCCATCCTTTTCTTTCACTTGCATAGTTGCTATGTGTTTCTCACTGTAGAAGGCTGCCGCTGGGTGGCAAAAGCCAAGAGACCTTCCTAACTAGGCTGTATTTTCTTAACTTGATCTGAAATCCAATTAGACCACATCGCACCTTTGGTCGTATCCATATGGGATGCTAGCCTACCTTGTATGAGTATTTTCTATATTAAAAACAAAACAAAAAAATCTTTCAACCTTTTCATATATCCCACTACTCAAGGTATCCATGGAACATGAAAGAGAATCATCTATTTAGAGGAAAAACAGAGAATCATCCCTGAAAAACACACACACACACGCACGCACGCACACTTATTCACACATGGGGGGAAATCTAAGAAAGTCATTTTCCTTACCATAGACTTGATCCCATCCTTACAACCATCCTTATCACTTGATGTGTATAAAATATGCAAACATGTCACAAATGTACTTTGTCATTTCAAAACACTTTATCAGTATCAGCAGAAATTTACCAGCAGGTGGGAAAGGGTCATTATGTGAAAATATGAAAAAATAGCCATATTAATTTTTTACCTGCAATTTGCCTCAGCAACAAAGGAAAAGTGAATTTATAATGCTGAAGATAAAGTAAGATAAAGTACCAGCAGAAGCCTTGGCTATTTATAGCAGTTCTGACAATAGTTTTATAAGAACATGAAAAGAACAGAATCACTTGAAAATGGATGCCAGTCATCTCTTGTTCCCACTACTGAATTCATATAAAGTGGTAGCAAGATAGCGAAGGGATAATCTGAGAATTTTTTTAAGATGATTTAATGAGAAAAAAGCACAATTTTGATTGTGATGAGTCACTTTCTGTAAACAATCACTGTCTCTCTTTACCCTTCTACCTTATCTGTAATTTACCATTTATTGTATTTGCAAAGCTAGTATGGTTTTGGGTTTTTATCACAGTAAATCCTTTGTATTCAGGAGTTTAGGGCAGAGCCCTGAGGGAGTATGATTTTACATAACCCATCCTAGAGTAACATTTTAGGCAACATTCTTCATTGCAAGTAAAATTATCCTAAGTAGCATTTTACACAGCTACAAATATTGTTATAGCTAATCCTATTTTGAAAGATTTTTGGTAATATTAAGCTTAAATACTGGTAACACTGATGCAATATAGAGAAGCTGCACAACCTGTATATTGTATGCATTGGTGAGTGGGGAAGGATGTTCATTTCAACCTTTTTTAAAATTGTGTTTTTTAGTAAAATGGCTTATTTTTTTCCCAAAGGTGGAATTTAGCATTTTGTAATGATGAATATGAAAATACCTATCATCCTTGGATCATTTTAAGGTTGACTAACGTGAGAAAAGAAAAGAATTCCAATACACTTTTTAAAAGAATGTCTGCCCTCTCACACTTCCGATGTATTTGTTTTTCTTACATATCCATCTTTTAATTCAGAGCTAGCGTTTCTTGCCCCCTTTATGCTTTTGTTTGTTTTTCCAGAGGGTAAATGCTTTGTAATTTCTTTCTTTAAAAAAAAAAGTTGTGGGTTTTTTTGTTTTTTTGTGTGTGTGTTTTTTTTTTTTTAAAGAAGCAGCCACTTGAACCCTCAATAAAGGCTGTTGACTGAGCACGGCAGACTTCATCTGTTCCCATTTGTGCCATCTGCTGTGATGTCGGCACTTACATGGCGTTGATTTCCTGCCACTACAGATCTTTTGAAGATTGACGGAATATTGGTGTCTGTTAGAATGCTTCGGACTACAGATGTAATTAAAGGCTTTTTCTTAATATGTTTTAACCAAAGATGTGGAGCAATCCAAGCCACATATCTTCTACATTCAATTAGTCCATTTTGGTTATTTTCATAATCGGGTATTGCATTTTGCCTTCCCTATTCATACCTCAAATTGATTCATACCTCAGTTTAATTCAGAGAGGTCAGCTAAGTGATGGATTCTCTTGTGGTTTGAATGCAGTACCAGCGTTCCCTTGCAGACCTGGGTCACTGTAGGCATAGGACTTGGATTGCTTCAGATGGTTTGCTGTATCATTTTTCTTCTTTTTCTTTTTCTGGGGACTTGTTTCCATTACATGACAGTAATTAAAGTAGCTTGTAAATGAGGGCATACAAGCATTTGCAACAAATATTCAAATAGAGGCTCACAGCGGCATAAGCTGGACTTTGTCGCCACTAGATGACAAGATGTTATAACTAAGTTAAACCACATCTGTGTATCTCAAGGGACTTCATTCAGCTGTCTGTAGTGAATAAAAGTGGGGAATTTTCAAAAGTTTCTCCTGCTGGAAATAAGGTATAATTTGTATTTTGCAGACAATTCAGTAAAGTTACTGGCTTTCTTAGTGATGCAGTGTCTGTGGTGCATTTTTTTAATTAATGTTTTGCTGTTTAAATCTTTTCCACTTAATAGTGTTGGTTAAAAGCAGCTTCTCCCAAAGTGCAAGTGAGCATTTCAAGTTTCCAGCTCAAAGTACATTTACAAAAGGGGGATATTTGTGTTTGGGAGGGAAGAAGGGTGTAAATTGGATTTCTTTTCCTGGGATGATACATGTACTCAGCCAGTGTAGCAGTTCAAGGTGCTTATCAAGTGGTTCAACATCTTTATCAAAGTAGTTCTAGGAAGATCTGGGATAACTTGCTTAATTAAGCACAGAGAAGTTTCGAGAAGTCATTCTGAAAAGCACTACCATGCAATAAGTTAAATTATTTTTTAAATAATTTAGAAAGTGTAGAAAGTATTTTCAGATTTATTTTTTTCCATCAAAAAAGTTTCTTTAACGAAAAAGAGAAGAAAAGAAAAGAAAAGAGCAACAAAAAACCCAAAAACCAAACCAAACAAAACAAAACACATAGGCTTTTATCCAAGTACTTGAAAAAATGAGTAAATTCATACATTTTTAGAAACTAAAAAAATATGTTACCAAAATCCAGTAATAATTTCCAAAGGGAATGTCCTTAGAGGGAACAACATAAAGACTAATTTAGGAACTGAAAAGGAAAACAAGAAGGAACTGGCCAGCCACCTGGAGAACTTGAATTAGTGCAGGAGGTGATTTCTGCTCTGATGAAAAAAATGCAGCTTGGGGAAACTTGGATTTGGCTTCGAGATAGCAGTGCTCTTCTCTCTGTTCTTTTTATTCATTGTCAGCAAACATTTATTAAGCATCTATTATGTGTAATTAATGTGGTGGATACTGAGATGAATGAAGATGTAACCCTTGCTCTTAAGAAACTTATAAACTGGGCGCCTGGGTGGCTCAGTCGTTAAGCGTCGGCCTTCGGCTCAGGTCAGAGTTCCCAGAGATCCGGGATCGAGTCCCAGGATCAACCCCGAATCGGGGTTCCTTCGGTGGGAAGCCTGCTTCTCTCTTTCTCACTAGCTGTGTTTTTGTGTTCCTTTCTTGTGTTCCCTCTCTAGCTGTGTTTCTCTCTGTCAAATAAATAAATAAAATCTTAAAAAAAAAAGAAACTTATAAGCTAATAGGAGATTAAAGGACTAATAGGAAGTAGAAGCTGTTCTCAGAGACTTCTGCAAGGTGCTAGGAGGAAAGCACTTCAGAGATCTTTGGAGCAGAGCAGAACATGGACACTTCCTAATCTGCCCAGCAGAGGCAGCCTTGAGCTTGTCTTTGGAGGGTGGTGACTAGGATAGAGAAAGGCCCAGGTGGATGAGGGCAGCACTGATTAGTGGACATGTGACCTCTGCAGTCACATGTGGTCCCACACTTAGTTTCAGACTTTACTGTCACCATCTTGATAATCTCATCTTTGAATCTATTTTGTAAGTGAAGTCCGAATGTGTAAGAGCAGAGGAGATACACAGAAAAAAAGGGGAAAGCTTTGATTTTGTAACTTTAAAGGCATTTTTTCCTGCTTTGTTGAAAAAGGGACACTTTTATTTCACACTGAGCCCCACAACTTATGACTAGTCCTGGATGAGGACATTCTACAAGGAGGAAATAATAGGGATCAAGGTACAGAGATGGGAAAACGAGAAAAATGTATAGGCATGGTGGCCCTAACCTGTTTAGATAAAGTATAGCCATGTGTAGGTGTTGGAGAAGGTCATCAAGAGGACATGACTGCCAGCTGACCTGCAAGCTGGACCCAGACTATTGAAACCTCCTCACCCTTACCTCTGTCTGTAGATGGCACACACCCCTCCCCCCATGGTTCCCACAGGGAGAGCCATTTTCAAAGATGCAACCGTGTGAAAAAAATGTATTGTGGAGACCAGCCAGATGGTATATATGACAGAACCCAGTTAAGTCCTGTAAATAAGAGTCTGGCAGGCTGGTGTGGAGATTTACCTGTCTTGTAGGCACCAAAGAGCAGGCTCCTCTGTAAGTTCCCTTGCTTACTAGGCCTGCCACCTCCCAATTAGGAGTGATCTGCCTCTTTCTTCTGTCGCGCCTTGCCTCCATAGACAGGAGCTAGTTTCAGATTTCACCCAGGGAGCTCACAAGGTTTCAAAACAATAGCCAGAGGATCAGAAAGAGACAAGACTGGATGAGTTGTCTGGGATCTGATTATATCATTGCAAGTTAAGAGTCTGGGGTTTAAGCAATTAAATGAAAGATTTAGAAGAGATGGAACTGTCAAAATTCAGCAAGTGATGAGATTAATATCAGGCATGGTGATAGATTTGTCATAGATTTCTCACTTTTAAGCTTAAATGATTAGGATCATAGTAATGTCCAGATAGGAAATGGAGAAGACCTTACAGCTATGTGAAGAAGGTGACTAAGTCACTTTTGAACATGTGAGGCTAAGTAGAATAGGAAATGTTGTAAATGTAGACTTGAATTCAAGATACCAGTCAATGCTGAAAATAAATTTTTGGATGTTATTAACAGGGAGGTGATAGTGAACACCATGACCATGAAATGAACTTGTCAAGGGGAAGGTCAAGGGTGAGGGAAGAAGTAGGCTTAGAAGGGAATGTGGAAGAGGGGAGATCTACAGAGAAGAAAGGACCTGTGAAGAAGTTAGTCAAGGATCATTCAGCCAGAAGGAAACCTAAAGGGTGTTGTCAAGGCCAGAAGAGGTTTCAAGGTAAAAAAAAAAAAAAAAAAAAATCAACAGTGTCAAATGTTTTATTGGGGTCACAAGGGAGAAAAACGGAGAAAGGGACTTTTGCTTTTGCTTTGGGTATTATCTGAGAATCATTTCAACAAAATGGTGTGGGAGAGAGAGATTGTCTAGCAGATGTGAAATTTCAGGCAGCAGGTGTGAAAAAAATCTTTCGCAATGTTGGTGATTAAGAAAAGAGCTGGCATGAGGGGCCAGCAGAGTCAAGCATAAAGAGGAAGGTTGTGAAAAGGCCAGGTGGCACCTGAGCATGTTTATGGGTTGGGGACACCTATAGGAGCAAAACACAGACATGAACCATCCTAACCAAAAGCCAGAGGATTACATTTTGTGCCCTTAGGCCCGATTCCTATGTGGTTCTCTCATTTCAGAGATAATTGGGAGTCTCGATTAAATGGAGTTATTGAATCTGGTAAAGGAAAATTATTCTCTCAGAGTATCTGAGTTTTCATTTTGTGATTTAAGTCCTTTATGCATTTTGTGTGTGTATTCCTATGGCATGTTTCCTGTACGCACCCTTACAGATCAACTTGGAAGCAAGATCCCGTGATGAAAGAAGAAAACCACACTGGCTTCCCTATGGTTGTTTCCCTTGAACTTCCACTGTTCCTCCTGAGAGCAAATGTCTCTATCAGCAAAAACACAGCTCTTCTTTTCACCTCTTCCCTCCTCTCCCAAGCAGGGGTCGCTGTTAGGAAAACACATGGGAAATATTCACAGTTTCTGGCCCTAGAGTAGTTCCTGGTTTTAGTGGCGACCTCGTCAGACCACCAGCTCCAGCACACCCAGTCTTCACAGGCTCAGAACTGAGGAAGAATCTCCAGTTCTGAAATTCTCAACCCCCGCAGCCAACTTCTACTCTAGGCCGAATGACGATGACAATCACCCTTTACATCTAGTAACTCATGCAAGAACCAGGCAGGAAGGGAGGAAACAACCAACCCATGGGGCACCTCCACACTGAAGAGAAAGTAGTTAAGAGAGCCCTTACCCAACTCTTTTTATCACCAGAATTGTTGGGTCTGCCTCAGTTCCCTTGCCCTGCCCTCCTCTCCTTTAAAGAGATCACTGATGGCAGAAAGGTTGCAGTGATCCCAGGCAACCTGAGAAAACAGAAGCTGAAGCTGGTGTGGGGGGGAAGGCAAGTTGCTAACATATATTGGGTTCCTTTCTGCCATGGGCTTGACCTACAAGATCTACCTGCTTAGACACACTAGGTGTAATTTTTCCAGAGGTTGTCCAGTCCCCTGGTGGAGAATCAGACCAGCTTTATCCATCCCAACCTAAGAAGCATTTGTCAAGTTACCTAAATATCGGTTTTCTCACCAATTCCTAAACCCACAGGTTTGCTCTAAAGTCCAGTTAAAATGTTCATAGTTGTTAACCGCTAAAAAGATCAAAATCCCTACTCCCCCACAAGTTAGTCAAAATAAACATGACTCTGCTCTCTAAAGTAATGGTAAAAGAAGGTAACAAAGTTCTGATTTTTTCCTATGATTACTACAACAGGCTTTTTTTGTTTCTTAGCAACATCACATTCTTTCCCCAAAGGCGATGTGGTATGCTCCTACTTTGTTGATGCCCAAAGAACAAGTTCTACTTACAAAGTAAGCCATGCTCTCAGTATGCATCCTAAGTCTTCCCACTAGTAGCGCTGAATATATCAACACAGAAAAACTTTTCTGGAAGCAGTAGTTAGAGTAAGAGACTAAGTCCTCAAGCATTTATTCCATAAATTTTCAATACAGTATATGCTTGCTTCTCTTTACAAACAAGAATCCTGCTTGAATGTGCAGACTGTTTATATTCAAAAGTTTATATGTGCAATAGCTATGCTTAAAATATTGAGAAGGTGCCCATTCATAAAGGAATGTTTAAACTATTTGTGATATATCACAAATTAAATACTATGCAATAGTTTAAAAGAAACAAAACACCCTCTATGTACTGACACAGAGTTTTCTGGAAAATATTGTTAGATGAAAAAGCAATAATGGAACAGTGTGTATAATATGCTATCTTTCAGGTAAAAATGTAGGAGGCAAAAAACAATGACTGTTCTTTTTTTTTTTTTTTAAAGATTTTTATTTATTTGACAGTGGGAAACACAGCCAGAGAGGGAACACAAGCAGGGGGAGCGAGAGAGGGAAAGCAGGCTTCCCGCCGAGCAAGGAGCCGGATGTGGGGCTCGATCCCGGGTCTCTGGGATCATGACCTGAGCCGAAGGCCACCCAGGCGCCCCCAATGACTGTTCTTATAATTGCATAAAGAAGCACTGGAAACATGTGCAAAGAAACCAGCCAAGTTACCAAAATAATGAGGGATTGGGGACGGGGGGGTGGGGAGACAGTGAACAAGACGGCAGCAAGACCCGACAGAACATACTTATTAATATTATTTTTATTCTTGAACTATATGAATATGCTTACTTACTCAAAAGAAGACAGTTTTAGTTTAGAAAAAAGCCTTCTAAACAAATATAAATGCCAAGAGGACAGACTTTTAGAAATCTCTCCTCTAGCTTAAAAGGCCTGTGGGAAATGCCCAGGCGCAAAGCAAATCTTAGGACTGAGGAGCTTGCCTTTAGGATTCTGCAACTGTCATCTTCAGCTGCAGAACAGGAACGAAACCTTAAGATTCGGACTTTGCTTCTCCAATTGACCACAGTAAACAAGTAAGCAAGAAGCCTTACTAAAGCAAACAGTTTCCCATAGTTAAATCACAAATATCCACTTCTAACAGTATTTAGATTTTCTCTACAATTTTCTAAATCATTGCCAACCTTTATTTTAATCCATTCCATAATATTTAATTTACTCTGCCTGATCAAAATCTGTATATCCTACGGAACCATCTAATTTTCAGAGTGAAAAATCTAGACTCCGTTTTGGCTGGATTTCTGTCGAACTGACGGTCACCTTATTCGTTGTCACTGTAAGCTGCTCCCGCATGTAAACAACCCAGCTGCAGCACGAGAACACGGAAAACCTGTTCTCCTAATCAACTTCTGTGTCCATAACAACCAGCCGAAATAGCACGGAGAGTATATCATTTTTGGGTAGTTTCTAATTCATTAGTTAAATTTCCAAGTAAAACTTGGAAGGCTCAAAACAATATAACCTTTTTACAATCGCCTACCTTCTTGTTCTCTGGTCACTATCCTGGTTTACGTTCTTTGCATGCACAAAGCTGTACCTTCGAAGCATGTTAGAGAAATGGCTTGGCCAAGTCAAAAAACACGTTCTCTATTTCAGAGTTCTACTGACACTAAAGGGTAATACTTTCTGCTACTTCTCCCCCTAAACTCTCAGTGAGTGATGTCCTAACTCTGAGTCCTTTGAGTTCATTACTAAAGATTCAGAAAAAATGGTTTACTTTTTCCACACAGTGCATCCTCTCCAGAATTCTCTTTAAAGATATTGACAACCATGTGAGAAATATACAACAGCCCTTGAAAGTTCACCTACCTTAATAAAGCCCAGTTTTCTTCCTACCTTTAATAATGTGTTTTGTAAAATCTAGGAATAGAAGAGAAAGTTACTGTGAAATACAGAATCAAGAAATATGAGACAGAATACACTGAATGATTGTCTACATATAGAAAATTATATATGGCTACTTAGATGAACAAGAATATAATCAATATAATGTTAATTGTATTGATAATCATTAAAACATCACTCCTTAAAATGTGTGCAAGGGTTATGTCGAGCACAGAAGAGAGAATGTTGTGTGATTGCATTTGTATTGCAACCTGAGAACAGAAAGAACTCATCTACAGTCACAGGAATTAGAACAGTAGTGGACTGTGCTAATGGAAATTGACCAAAAGGGACACAAAACAAAATTTCTTAGGAGATATAAATGTTCTTTATCTTGATTGGGATACTTCATCAAAATGCATCTAATTGCACACATAAGATCTATGTGGGGGGGGAAAAAAGATCTGTGTACCCTATTCGGCAAATTTTACCTCACCTTTTAAAAAATTCTTATATGGGGGCATCTGGATGGCTCAGTGGGTTAGGCACCTGCCTTTGGCTCAGATCATGATCCCAGGGTTCTGTGTCAGGCTTCCTGCTCAGCGAGGAATTCACTTCTCCCTCTCCCTCTGCCCCTCACCCTGGCTCATGGTGTCTTTCTCTCTCTCTCTTTCTCTCTCTCTCTCTCTTTCTCTCAACAAATAAAGTGAGGGAAAGCTCAAGCGAGGGGAGCGGCAGGCAGAGGGAGAAGCAGGCTCCTCACCAAGCAGGGAGCCTGATGCGACCCAGATCCCAGGACTCTGGGATCACCACCTGAGCTGAAGGCAGCCGCTTAACCAACTAAGCCACTCTGGCACCCCGGGAAAAATATTGTTTTTAAAAAGCATTAAAAAATTCTTATATGAAGAGAAATCTCAAATTCAGAATATTATGTAGGAATGAGTAGGAAGAGACATCACTCCACAGTGCTTCCTGTCAAGGTCTAGAGGGGCCTACTTCTCCACGAATAATCCTCATGCTTCCACAAGCCTTAGTTCAAATCAAGATGAGCTGGTCAAAATTATTTATTCTCCTAAGTACCTTGAGCGTAACTCCCACAATACTCATTCACAAAGATTCACCGTATTCGTGGATAAAGGAAGGTAAGCTTTAGTTCAGTCTGGGGTAGATTAATAGGATTACGTTGTGACGGATGAGGTAATATAACAATGCACATCAAATAAATGGACTACTTCAAAGACAAAGGCATTATGTATTCCAGAATATTAAATGACCTGACTATTTTGCTACAGAGTCTTATAACCATTCTTACCAAATCTTGCCTAATATAATGTTAAACCTCAGGAAAGAGAATGAGAAAGCTAGAATGTTTATCTTCTCTCTTAAGACTGTCCAAAAAGAGAATTCATTTGTTTTTCCCCCAGGGAAACTATTTGTAGCTGCAATATATGTAGAACCAAAAGTGAGAGTCAATGCAACCAGTAATATCAAACCACTTTCCCATAAAATTGATTATCCATCTACCCATCCCTTGAGGGTTAAATAAAGGACAGCACAAATGAAAAGAAAGGGCCCAGGTGCATTTTGAGGCGCACTTAGTGAAATTAAGTGCCAGGCTTATCTGCTTAAGTACTCTGAAGCTATAGTGGAGAGGACATTGCATTCTTCTCTTAATTATTAAAAAAAAAAAAATCCTTGGGGCACCTGACTGGCTCTGTTGTTAGAGAATGTGACTCTTGATCTCACAGTTGCAAGTTCGAGCCCCATGTTGGGTGTAAAGATTACTCAAAAGTAAAATCTTAAAAAAAAAAAAAGTGAACTATTTTTTATTTTATTTTTTTAATAAAGATTTTATTTATTTATTTGACACAGAGATAGGTCACAAATAAACAGAGAGGCAGGCAGAGAAAGAGGGGGAAGCAGGCTCCCCCCGGAGCAGAGTGCCCGATGTGAGACTCGATCCCAGGACCCCGAGATCATGACCTGAGCGGAAGGCAGAGACCCAACCCCCTGAGCCACCCAGGCGCCCTATGAACTCTTTTCTTTTTAAAAGATCCTAAAACATTAAACCTTTAAAACATTAAAACATTAAATGTTTCTCAAGAGGTATTAATGCCTATTTGTTTTTATGCATTTAACCAAATTCATCTGTGTAACTGGTGAACGGGTAGCATTTACACAGACACACCTGTACATATCGACACACAAAAAGAATGTATGAAAAGCTCAGGAACATGAATCAGATTGATACCATAAAATAAAGAAAAGAGGCCTTGATTTTTGTCTGCATGGATATCTGGCTCAGAATATGAACTCTTTGAGAAGAACTATTTCCCACCCGGGGCTTTGCTCATCCCCTTTTGTCCATCGCCACCGCGAAGTCTGTGCGCACCCGGGCAGCCTGTCCCAGGGGAGGACAGGCAGAAGGAGCCCAAGAATCTCTCGTTCTGTGAAGCGGGTATTTGGACAGAAGGCATAAGGTCACTGGCTCACTACTGCATTTTTCCTGGGTAACATCAAGGAATGATTCCGATGTTACTTCTCGTGTTCCTCCATACTGAAAGAGGGGATGTGAAAGTGAACATGTGGGAAAAGGGGGCTCAGGGAAAGCTCCCACAGACACACAAAACCACCAGCAATTTTTTGTTTTTATAAACTGTCATATAGATTAAAATAGTCTCCAGTCTTGGTCTTGTGCTATTTCTTTTACATAATAAATACTATCTTAAGTCCTTAGGAAAATGATATAATTTATTAGGTATGAAGAAGTGTCTTAAATCTTTATGGCCTCATTTACAATATTGTGGACATTGGTAAAGCAGCATCATTATATGGTCAAAAGATTATGAACTTTGGAGCAACAAATCTGAGTTTCAATTGCCTCCCTGGCCAACTATGAGTTGTATAAAAAATGGTTTAAAATCTTTGAGTTGGTTTTCTCATTTGTAAATGGAAATAATAATATCTACATTTAGAGATAAATATTTAGAGATATATATTTACACATATAGCTTCATATACATATGCACATGTATATAGTTTTTATATACAGTTATATGTCTATATATTATGTATGTGAGTATATAAATATATGTGTATGTCATATATGTCACGCATGTGTATTTGAGTATATATAAATACACATCAACCAGGTGCTCAGTACTTCCTAGATTCTTTTAATACACTGTAAGTTACATATATTCACAGAATCTTTGTAAAAAATAAATATACTTCCAAATGCGCTGAAAGTTTCCAGAAAGCAAGTGGACATAGTAAATGAATGTTTTCCTTATTTGGAATCAGCCACTAGGAGTAATGAACTAAAGATTAAAGCATCCAGAATGCAAATTAATTATGCATTTTTAAAAATTAAGGTCACTCAACAATAGGTCAAAGTTCAGGGTTTCTATGGATATTCCACGAACATAACCATTCACAACATTTGGTTAGTACAGCCTTTTCCAAAATCAACCCCAAAGGATTTCTGACTCCATCACCTTCACCTCCCTACACATTCATAAGGCAGGAGGGTCACTGAAGGCAGCTGCCCACAGGAAGGGCTCATCTTCGGGGTGCCTGTGTGGCTCAGTTGTTGGGCATCTGCTTTCGGCTCAGGGCATGATCATTGAATCCTGGGATCAACATCCCCCACACACCCGTGCTTGGCGGGAAGCCTTGCTTCTCCCTCTCCCACTCTCCCTGCTTGCGTTCCCTCTCTCGCTCTCTCTCCTTTTGTCAAATAAATAAATAAAAATCTCAAAAAAAAAAAAAAAAAGAGGAAGGGTTTGTCTTCTTCTGGCTGACTCTTGGGTAATGATCAGAAAAATTGGAGAAGATATCGATACCTATTTTGAAATTTTAGAGTTCCACCCTGACCACCACTGGGTATGAAGCTTCATTCCTTCTCCCGACAGCAACCACAGGATGGTCTACCCGGACCGCGCCCCACATGGCAACTTGGCCAAAATGGGGCTGTATCTGTTTTGTTCACTGCAACACCCTAGGCTGCTAGATTCATTCCTGACTGAGAATCAACTGCCCACACATATTGGTGGAATTAGGGAATGAATGACATGAGTAACACAAACTATTCCGTAATTTAAAATAGTTAATGTACTTTTACGTTTAGAGTTTGTTCATTTTGACTCCTAATACCATACCTTGTAAGAATAAACAACAATTCTCGATTCCCTCTACTGATGGACAGTTAGTTTTCATGGACCAGCATAGAAAAATCTTCAGAGCATAATTTTTGGAGAAAAGCATATTTCTGAATATACAAATACGTAGTCAAAGATCTTCATAATGCCAGAAGAAATACATACTAACTTCTGGGTAGTGGTTACTTCTGGAAAGAAAGGAGATGAAAGGGATTAGTGGATGGAGGTACAGCTAATTTACAGTTTTGTATTTTTTAAGACTTATTTATTTATTGAGAGAGAGAGAGAGAGTGTGTGTGTGTGTGTGTGTGTGTGTGTGAGAGAGAGAGAGAGAGAGAGAGAGAGAGAGAGAGAGCAGGGGGAGGGGGAAAGGGAGAGGAAGAAGCAGACTTCCCACTGGGCAGGCAGCCCAACATAGGGCTCTATCCCAGGACCCTGAGATCACGACCTGAGCTGAAATCAAGAGTCAGACGCGCTTAGTCAACTTAGCCACCCAGGCACTCCTGTGTTTCTTTTCTTAAAAGAGAGAGAGAGAGGGAGAGAGAGAGATTAAGCAAAAAAATAAGATCTTTCAAATGTGGATGGTGGTTACAAGGATTTTTGTTATTTTGTTTGCATTTTTCTGTGCATTTGAAATATTTTATACGCAAAACTAAAGATAAATTTTAAGAAGATGACAGGGGTACCAGGCTGGCTCAGCAGGTAGAGTAGGGGATGCGATTTCAGGTTCATGAGTTCAAGTCCCAAGTTGGGCACATAGTTTATTTTTTTAAAAATAAAATAAAATAAACAAATAATAAAAAGATCATGATTTTTCTGGCTTTAAACAACTCTTTGAAATATAAGAACTTAAGCTTAACCAAAGAAGAGTACTAACATAATTTATGCTCAAAATTAATGATTTCTAATAGAATAATTTTATTTGCATAGAAATAAAATACAATTAAGTCAAAAATTTTAGGGAGAAATGCCATCACATTTTTCCCATTATATTTATAGTTTTATGTTCTTTTTTTAAGGTTTTATTCATTTATTTGAGAGAGAAAGAGACAGCACAAGTGGGGCAAGGGGTGTGCAGTCAGGGGCAGAGGAAGAGGGAGAAACAGACTCCTCTCTAAGCAGGAGCCAGATCTGGACTCCATCCCAAGACCTGGGATCATGACCTGAGCCGAAGGTAGACGCTTAACCCTCTGAGCCACCCAGGTACCTGTATAGTCTTATTTTTATAAATACATTATCTTAGTATAATTTCTTATATCCACTATTTGAGTGGCTAATAATGTCCCATTCCTAGTTAGTTTATGCAGTATTTCCAAGTAAATTTAATTATACATATGTATTTAAGGGCTATATATTTTTGTGAGATCTGACTTCTCCTCTCATAATGAATAATCCCCTAGAAACATGTTTCTCCTTACTAACACTTTACTCATTACCTAAATCATTTAGATACCAAGGATTGTATTTCACTTACAAAACTAGTCTCCTATAGTTTGTTGTTGGTTAGATTGTATTACCCAGTGTGGGACTTGAACTCACAGCCCTGAGATCAAGATTCACATGTTCTACTGACTGGATGAGCAAGGCACTCCCCAGTTTCACATGTGTTGCATCTTGTTTTACCCAAGCCCCTCTGGAGACATGTTTTGTCTGAAAAATTCTAGCTAACTTAATAACACACCTCTGCTCTAATAACAAGAGCGCATATTTATCAGCAGAAAGAAGCCAGAATTCTTTAAGTTGGCTAAAAAAAAATTTAATCAAAGCAACTTAGAATCTTCAATAGTTCTAAGTTAAAAGACCAAGTACAATCTAGATAGCTTATAATGTTGTACTCTTGCTCCAAAGAAATGTGGAGATTAGATAAGAATCAGGAAGAAGCGATGATACATCATCACATGTTCATTTGCATTTTTCCCACAGATCAGCACCCTGCAATGGTGAACACTGGGGATTTTTGAATAGTGGGTTGATGCATTTCTTATTTTTCCATTACAAAATACATATATTCAGGAAATAGGGCCACAATAAGGAAAAGTTTGATGAAACTTACAAAAACTCAGGTAACCGACTACGTAAATTCATTTAGACTTTGACCATGTATTTTTTTCTTTATTGGGGAAAATGGTGACTGAGCCAGGGAAGATGGTCTTTTCAGTCATTTATAGCCAAAGGACATGACTGAGAGATGGGTGGGATGTTCTCTTTGTTTTCCCCTTCACTAAGCAAATAGTCATTAAACCCTAGGTGCTTTGGAAAATAAAATAATCTTTCTAGAGTACAAACCCTGTTGTCAAAGTATTTTGAAACTAGAATGTCCTAAAGACTTAGAAATCTCATCTGTTGCTGTGGCAAAAAAGAACACGCCAGCCAGTCCCTAATGGACAGGAATCCAAGCGAGTATCTTGGCACTGCCGTCCTCTGCCCACGGAACCAAGTGGTACCACGTGGCTTGTAACATAAGCAAGATAATCAAAGTGGATCTCTAGATAAAGATAAAATATATAGTACCACAAAGTGATCCAAGAAAGGAAACACAATAACTACAAAACCCAGGCTGTTTCGTGTGCAAAATACTACAAGCTTTTTTCTTTTGCTTCAATTAAACAAGAAGCTTTTCCAAAAACAAGGGCCTTGGATTAAGGAAAATTTACCTGCCATATAGTGTTTCTTATGTTAGGTTTTTATTCATATACCTCTTCTGACTAGTTAGTTCCAGGTTTTGGGGGGGGGGGGGGGGTTGCATTCAGCAGGCTAGAATTGAATTTTAAATTGTGATGGTGATGATTTAGGGATCTGTGAAACACTGCATTCCTGGGATGACGTGTTTTTCTGCTGTGTTTATTTTATGTAGAAAAAAATTAGTGTGCCAAGTAGAGACGGAGAAGGTATTTTCACCCCCTTTGTGAATCCCTTCGGGCACACCTCATGTACCGCTCCTCTCATTCAGTGCCTGGGTGAAGAGCAGAAGCCTCCTTTTCTTCTTCAGAAATGTCAAAAGGGGGAGGGGCAGGCTGGGTATTGTGACACTATTTTACAGTGATGTAATATTGAGTCCCTAAGCTTCATGTTTCTGGAAGCTCCATAACAATGTGGAACGTTATGCTGTGTTTGCCTCTGCCTAATCTCGCAAGTCGGTGTGTGTGTGTGTGCACACGCGTTGTGTGGTGACACAGATCACTGTTTGGATAGGTCTTGAAGTTAAAACCCCCACTTTACATTCTCAGTATCACTAATCTTGCAGCTACTTCTCTTCCTTGTGGAAGAAAATTGTATTTTATGTAAAGACGCCATCAACACCATGGGGGAGACTGCAGTTACAGTTTCTGACCAAAATGGCAAGACTCGACACTAAGTTGAAATGCAGGAATCATGCATTAAAAAATGCAGCAGGCAAAAGCCTGGTGTCACACACCTCAAGGTAAAAGCCCAAACTGGGACAGTATTTTTTTCTTCGTGTAGGAAGCCGATTGGAGCTGTCTATATGCAGTGGGGAATTATAGCCTTGATACCGGGACAGTCACGAATAACATAGCTCTGTTAAGGGCACAAAATGTCTTTTAGTAAAACTCACTAAACCCTTCAATAACCTCCCTTCCCTCCAAATCTTTAATAGGCAATGCTTCATAGGGGAGTTTAGGCAAAACACTTGTCATAAACAATTGTCACCTGCCAGGCACAAAGCCCTTGGGGGCAATGATGTCATGATGTTGAAGCCACCCAGCACTTTTCTCTTGGAGATCCCTACTTATGCCTTAGGAATGTTGTGCTTCAGGCTGTTCTTACTCAACTTCTGTGGAGGAAAAAACCATAGACATGTGTTTCCATTTCCCTCTAAGGCTACAAGAAGCAAATTCATGCTACCATAATAATAACTATTATTACTATATAATAACCACCGACACTATATAAGTGCTTATTATATGCCAGACACGAAGTGTTTTACATGTATTAAGTCACTGAATCCTCAATGAGGATTGTGAGATAGGTCCAATCGTTAAACATCTTCTACAGGTACGAAACACAGAGGCACAGGGAGGTTAGGTAAATCTCCACAAAGTCCCCCAGTTGGTAAATCGGAAAGCCAAAACTTGAATGAGATGGTCTGAGCCTATCACCCTGAAGCTGTAAATGCTGAGAATTAACGGGCCAATCCTTTCTGGGGTGCCTGCCCCTTCCCTTACCAAAGTGTAATGAGATTCATTCTAAAGGCAAACATTTTAGCTCTTATGTTAGATCAGGGTGGAGTTTTATAAGCAGTTCTCCATCATTCCCTCATGAGTCAGACAGGGACCCACGCTACCATGAACTAGCTAATTTCAAGAACTCTTTCTGGAGTTCATTTGAAAATTGAATCTAGGACATTTGAAATAAATGTTACAAATGTTGCAACTAGTTAAATCCCAAAACCCATATAGTTGTAATAAAAGAGAAACAGGAAACTATCCAAGATGTTTTACAGGATGTGAAGGGGAAATCCGCACGGCAAATGCACTGATTCCAGGCAAGTGTTTAGGCAAAGCCTGTGTCAGTTTCGGTCTTTGTGACAAGGCATGGACAACTAGGAAAAGTAGTTAAAGTGTCAAATATGGTGCACAATGAAAATCAAAAAGGGGAAAATGTGAGAGTCAATGTTTGGACAATTTATATAAAAAAAATATGGGTACAATATGGCAGAAGGTGAAAGAAGGTGGCCTCCCCTACAAATGCAATATGCTCAATGAAAGAATGTTTTATCTGGGCATGTCAACAGTCAGCTGAATCTGAAAACCCAACCATCAAGTGCCAGATGAGGAGTGCAAAAATGCCAAGAAACATATCAAGAGGTAAAGAGAGCCAATAAAAAAAACTTCCATCTTGTGGCAGTTTTATGAAAGGGATTTACATAGAAATCAAGGGCTAATAATGAGAGCACACAAATTACTGTGGAAAATGATGATTAGTGATAATAATTGTTCGAGAAAACATGTGTGTCACCTGCCTCTAAATGGTAATTTACGTTTCACTGATGAATAATTCAAGTTCCTAGGCTTAAGACAGGCCCTGCTGTTGTCACTAACTAGTTTCCTAGTCAGGCCAAGGGGCCAGGCCTGCAAGCTGAATAGCTCCCCAGAATTACCTATCCCTCACAAACAATTTTTTCAGTTGCCTTGGACTGCCTGGTCCCACCTGCTGAGGCCCAAACATCTTTCTCTCTCTCCCTCTCCACCCCCCTCCCACCCTGCTTTGTTCATCTAGCTTGTCTTCAAAGTCTGAATAAAACAAAGAGTTTATAACCCCCAAGTTTCTAGACACTTAAAATGTTTTCTGTGCATCACATGTAAAACTTTGAAAGAAAACATGCAAAGGAATAATCTGCTTAGTCTTCTCAGAAAGAAGTGTCATTCTGTTTCCCTGCAAACTCATGTTCTGAAAAGTGAAATGTACCAGAAGTGCTGTTACGGACACTATTTTAAGATTGACGAAGACATTAATGGAGCAGAGAATTTACTCTCACCAATCTTCCCAAATGAGAGGTGTCCTGATATCATCCTGAAGGAAAAGAGCTATTATTTAAAGAAAAGGGGAATCGGCCTGCTCTCATCTTAATCTTTGTGTCTCCACACTCCCCAAAAGTCATACCTTGAAACCTAATCCTTAGTGGGATGGGATTTGGAGGTGGGCCTTTAGGAGGAAATGAAGTCATAAGGCAGAACCTCATGAACGAAGTTAGTGCCCTTATGAAAGAGACCTCAGAGGGGCGCCTGGCTGGCTCAGTCCGTAAGCCTCTTCTGCTCAGGCTCAGGTCATGATCCCGGTGTCCCAGGATTGAGGCCCTGCTCAAAGGGAAGCCTGTTTCTCCCTCTCTCACTCCCCCTGCTTCTATTCCCTCTCTGGCTGTGTTTCTCTCTGTCAAATAAATAAATAAAATCTTTAAAAAAAGAAAGAAAGAGATCTCAGAGACATCCTTTGCCCCTTCTGCCTTATAGCAATAAGTCCACCTAGTTGATGCCACTTTGCTAAACTCACAGTTATAATTTTAAATATATTTGGATGGTGTTTCCAAACCCCTTATTGTCTTCAGTCAAGGGTCTATATGATATTTTAATTACATGTTCACAAGTCAATCTAGTAAAAATTAGCTATGAATTCTCCATGATATATCTTTGCTCAAAGTATAGAAACATTTAGACAGCATTTCTTTTTGTTTGTTTTTTTTAAAAAGATTTTATTTATTTATTTGACAGGGAGAGAGAGATCACAAGTAGGCAGAGAGGCAGGCAGAGAGAGAGGAGGAAGCAGACTCCCTGCTGAGTAGAGAGCTGGATGCGGGCCTCAATCCCAGGACCCTGGGATCATGACCTGAGCTGAAGGCAGAGGCTTTAACCCACTGAGCCACCTAGGCGCCCTGTTTGTCTGTTTTTACAGTAGGGTTGTTTTAGCAGTAGCAGCTTTTTTTTTTTCCAAAGATTCATTTATTTATTTGAGGGGTATGGTGCAGCAGAAGGAGAGAGAGAATCTCAAGCAAACTCCACACTGAGCATGGAGCCTGATGTGGGGCTTGAGCCCATGACCCTAAGATATGACCTGAGCTGAAATCAAGAGTCAGTCACTCAACCAACTGAGCCACCCAGGATCCCCTAGCAGAAGCAACTTTTTATGACATTTCCTATATCTCCTAGATTTCTAGGGATGAGAGATAAAGAATGAAAGAGAAAGAAAAGGAGAAGGATCAGGAAGAGAATAGCAAGAAGAAAAGAGAAAGGAAAAAGAGAAGGTGAAAAAATGGGAACATACTAAAAATATCCTCACTCCAAATGTTAAAAAGCTTTGAGGAAAGTTTTACTTGGTTTTAGAAATATCCATGAAGTCTTGCCTATCCATGAAGTTTTACTTGGTTTTAGAAATATCCATGAAGTCTTGCCTAACAGAAAAATCCCTTTGTTGTTCAATGTTAAGTTCTCAAAGTTTACAAATAAGCAAAGTAAGCAGTATCCTAGATAGTGTGATTTCTAGGACACTGGCTTTAAAAATAATTCTCTCTCCTTTCCAGTTTGGGAAGTTCGTAATTAGAAAGGTTTTGTTGTTGTTGTTTTACTTTCTAATTAGATACAATGTAAATATCTCTGGGAGAGAGCCAGTGTAAATCTTTTACACATTAGTATGAATCTGTATCAGATACTTTTCCACAAATGATTGTAGAACAGGGAGAGCCAGATACAAAGTATGCCTGAAGAAGGGGAGGGAAGTGAAAGCAAGTGGAGAAAGGCCTAGATGCAGCGCAGTTAGTTTTCCTTGACTTTGCAGTTTTGCTTAAAAAGATGGTGACTATTACCATGTTGCTCTGACGTTTTAGGAAGGAACCAGGTCAGCTGTCTTTGTATGTAGAGCACCAGCCAGAGTGTAGCCATTCTATGGGTATCTATTGAATTAATGAACAAGTGAATGCAAGTATTCAATGGATAATATATTCTTGATATTTTCTATAGTCCATACACATGTTGGCTAGCCTCTAGAAAATTGCTTCTGGAGACATGGCCTACATAACAAGTTTCCTTACCAAGTAGCTACTCCTCTGCTTTAATTCCTAAACCAGGCGCTGCCTTCCCCCTACCCCATTTTAGTTTCTGGTGAGGAAATTTCTTGTATTTTTCAATAAGCAAAGCAGAGGAGGCACGTTTTTGGTAGATGTTATAGTGAAAGATGGATAATGATAGAGACATCAGAAATACAAACCATATTACAGGTAAACAAATTTCATAATTTACTTATGAAACTACTTGTCACGTGGTGAGTAAGTGGGGCGGGGGGGGGGCAATCTCTGACGTTTTGGAGTCTATTTCCTAGGAATGGAAAGCAGACCAAGGAAAGTGTAAACAAATACAGAACATATTTTTGTTCAAAATGTTATAGGTTCTATTACAGAAGAGAAGATGGCAGAGAAAGACGGTTAGGGTAGTACATTTGGCCAGGAGAGGCTTCCTGAGGAAGCAATGAGAAAGATGCAGCCATTTAATTTCTGGGGGCTGGGTTCCAGGACAGAAACTAGCAACTGCAAAGGGTGTGAGGGACATGCTTTAGGGACAGAAAGGTGAATGTGGTTTTCATATAGGAGGAGAGAAGTCTAGCACAAGCCCCATCATTTAAATTGTCACTGAATGCTCTTTAAAAATTAATGTGTCAGAGTTAGAAATGGATCTTCTAAACCACTTGGTAAACTTCTTGGTAAATTTCTAATTCTGTCTTTGCCATTTTTTTCCTTGTCAGACTTAGGTCCCAGAGAGGTATGTTCTTTCCCTATTGGACCTCCTTCATATTTGCACTGATGAGTTTAAGCATAAAGACTGGTCAGAATTTAAAGAGTGAGTTCTGTGCTATGATTATGCAGCCATGACTTGAAGTTAGAAAACAAAGTGCAAGTGTATTTCCTCCAAACACATTCATTAGAATTTACATCTGAACTGGGGAGCATGAAGGGACAGTGGCCAATGATTTGGACATTAAAACATTGCTAATCATCAATATATGAGCAAGGATTCATTTTACCACGTGATCTAATCATTGCCTTGGAAGGCAAAAAGCAGAACCCTCAAAGACTAGAAGAAAAGAGAGCTAAGTTTGGTTGATGAAGGAGAAAAAGAGGAAAAGCTCAACACATGAAGACAAAGTTATTTTATGCGCCTAAGTGGTGGCTCTAGAGTAGTTTACCTGAAAGTATAAATGTTTCCTTACTTCAATAGGATGTGGGAGACAACAAAGCAGACTAACATTTTCTCCTAGAGCTAAGACTAATTGCATCATCTCTGTGCATGAATGTTATGATTGTGCCCACTGCCGATTGCATCTTACAAGACGTTGTGCTTTATCCTTAATTTTTAAAATGGTTGCAGTACTAAACATACTACGATAGCAGCTTTCAAATGTTAATCTTTAATATTATGGTAGCATCTATTTTAACTTAATGTTACCTTAATAGTAAATCCATTGTAACTGTAAAGCAACATCTTAAAAAATAGGGACCATAGGAGACTTTCTTTGGAATTTCATGTACTGTTCAAAATAACTGCAACAGAGAAGAATGGTATTCAAGTGAGTATATCAAAGATAACATTTCTTTTTTTTCTTTTCAAAAATACCACTGGAAGGAAAAAATAAAGAAGCTTATTTTCTCATGTGTCTCAGAAATCTATTCCAAGGACAAAAGGGGTAGGAAGAAGGGAAGGGGAAGAGAAGAAGGAAGAGAAAAAAAGGATGAAAAAAAGAGATGGTAAAGGAGAAGGAAAAGAAGAAAGAGGAGGAAAAGAAAAAGAATCCAAATATATTGTAGGAAGTGACTTTATTCAAATAAGTACATAATCACCCCCAGATGAATATTTTGCATGCATATTTTGACACATTTATTTAAATTTTTTAAAATTTCCTTTATCACATGTAATAATGAACAGAAAATGAATCTTTTCATAATTTTCTCTCATTTGTCTTAAATGAGATACATAAAAATACAGATACATTAAGTACCAAAAAATCTCTGAATACAATGATTCTATCAGAACTGATAAAATTAAAAGTAACTTTTTTTTTAAAAAGCATGAAATTTTATTAAGCTATCATTTTATTTTCTTTATGTGTTGCCATTATTATATTAAACTTTGTGGGACTTGCCTCCTTTATAATCTTTCTTCCTGGTACTTTATTCCTGGCACTTGTTTTCCCTCTTTGTATCATTCCAATACAATTCAAATTCTAAAATTAAACCACCAAGGAAAGTGGCAAAATATTTGGGTTCCTTGCAAACGTCTGTGGAAATGACCGAGAAGAGACCCGGGTTGCCACAATGGACGCCACACCAAGTCTGACCCGACCTGTGAGGAGCACTGGTGGCGTGGGGTGGGAATGCCGCCAGTCTGTTCCAAGCTGTCTTCCCGGAAAGGCAAGCCATCTTCGCTATCCACTGCTTCTACTGCTTTTTAACCACAGCTTTTCCTTTTAATGGGCGTCCAAGAACCACAGGTTGGAGGGTACTGGAGAGCACTAGGGAAACATGGCGTCACCTGAAAATCTTGGTGACCTCCCCTAAGAGTTTTCACCTAGGCTCCAGTAGATGTGCTCAAACTCTGCCTCTGCCCGTTGCGAGCTGTTTTCACATTGGAAGGACAGGAAGGGAGGAAGAGAGAGAAGCAAAGCTATTTTACAAGGTTGCTGTGAGACTTCATGAGAGAAAAATATATAAAGCACTTAGCTCAGTTCCTAGTGCTTTACAATTATGAAATAAATGGTAACTGAATTACTTAACACATATGCCAAATACTTTTCAGACCTACTTTTTTAAAATCAAAAGATAAAAATTAAGTTTAAAAAATACATTTTTCCCATAAAAAGCAGGTAAATTCTGTCTTATGCGTAGTTTTTTGGTTCTTTTAAATTAATCCTAAAAAGAGAGAAACAGATTTCCCATGTTTTGGACAGTGAGAGAGTCCAAGAGATAAACGGGGTAGGGGGAGTCACTTTTAAAAGAATTAAGATTCTTTAAAGTTCTTCTAAAACAAATGGGGAAACTGAGGCCAGGGGGACACTATCACTCGGCCACGTCCGCAGCAGCGGAGAACATCGATCTTCACCACACCGCCTTTGCTGGAAAGCCGCCCCACCTTTCTCTGGACCTTGGTGCGGGAGTGCGCCGGCGTGTTGACCCTCAGCGCCACTCCCAGGCTCCGGCGTCCTGGTCTACCCCGAAACTCAGCCCAAAGCTCAGGCTACCCGGAGCGCGTCTTTGAACCGCGCAGGGGAGTTCCGCTCCGCGTGTTCTCGGTCTTGAACTCCAGGGATGAGCTGAAAAAAGCACGCAGAGGAAATGGAACCGGACCAAGTTGGAGGGCCAGTGCGGGAGGCAGCGCCAGGATGGGGGTGAAATGCTTTCTGGGTTTCTGAGGCAGTTCACAGGGGTTCCAAAGGTGCCATCCCTGAAGTCTGAGCGAGGCACTCGGTATCTTCCTGCCTCATTCAAAAGTTTCAGGACAGGAATCCAAGTTCAGGCGGTTTGATTCCCAAGATTTCCCCAAACTGCAAGGAGGACCAGCAAATTAGACTTCTGTTATCGCTCAGATTATCATCATGGTGATCGTCGTTGAGGTGAAATGAGACATTGAGGATAAAATAGGCAGTGAAAAATTCACTTGCAGTCTTTGGGTCCCACACCTCAGTCTCCCGGCTGGTCTTCCTCCCTCTTCTCTACTCTTCACCCAGGCGCTAAAATTTTGCAATTTGTAAAAAAGAAAAATAGGGAAAAGAGAGGAGAAAAAAAGAGGAACGAGGCTTTTCAGATCCTTTTAAAATATATATTAAAAATGGCGTAAATAATTCAGATTTATTTTCTAAATTGCTTCACACATAAAATCTATAACTCCAGCCAAAAAAGGGGGGGCTGTAATAGCCAGGATCCAGGAGAAAGATCCAGCACCATCCTTGAGCAGAGCTCCAAAGCGGCTGCGGGCTAGGGGCCACCGGTCGCCTACTCAGCTGGGCCCCAGAACTTGCCAGGCCTTGGGAGCCCTGAGCTTGCGACACTGACCACAGGTTACCAATCCTCTGGAACTCCAGGTTTATTTTTGTTTTTTGCAAATTTTCCAAATAAACTGTTTGGAAAGGTGGTCACTCCGATTCTTACAGGGACCGCAGGAAGACGCCAGGGAATTGGGTAGGAGGGGATTGCCCGGCCTTAGAGTCATTACACCCCCACAACAGGCCGGAGTGAGGCGTGGGGGAAGGAAGATGAAGAGGGAGATAGTGGACACCTGTTGGCCAAGTTCTCAGAGGTTCTAGGGGCCAACTGTTCAAGTCCGGGCTTTTCTATATCTTACTGGGAAAAGGTCCCGAACATGAACAATTTGAGAAGAAGGAGACCTCTTTGATAGTAATGCAGGTTGCGGGATATTGTCAATCGGGAAAGCAGCCCTGTCGCCACTACCCTGGTGGAGACATGCCAGAGCTGGGATAGTGGCCAGGGTACCAGGGCCTGCCAAGCGCCAGAAGCTTGCTATTTTGACTCTCCAAGACAAATGTGAGGGTTACTCATCGGCGCCCACTTTTAAGTTGGCTGAGGAATGCTGCTGTGAGCGCCACCAACAAAGGTGAAATTGGGACGCTCTAACCTGAGACCGGGTCCTTGGGGGCCTGATGGACTCAGGTTTGCCCTTGGTAAATCCGAGCTTACAGGGAGAAGAAGAGCACTCATTTTGCCTCTGATGACAGGGCAGAAGGGGTGCTATGTGGCCAAAGATACGTCCTCAAGTTTCCAAGGACCCCAAACAGGTAGGACTCTGGTGTGGAAACTGCTCAAACCTAGGGATGGATTCCCCACCTCTGGCCCCAGGTGTGCAGTAGCCCCAAGCGGTGCCAAGAATGATTCGTGTCACTTCCTGGGGACACGGAGTTTAAGCAAGGAAGGCAGGAACACAAGTCGATCCTTGGTTGGGTCGCTACAAGCTTTTTTTGTTTTGTTTTGTTTTGTTTTGTTATTCCTAAATTGGTGGGGTCTCTTACCCCTGGGTTACAGGAAGTGCTTCTGCTCGCTGGAGGGGAGGTTAAGGAAAATGCCTACCATAGGATGCCCTGTTGCTATGCGGGTCACGTCTGGGCATTTTAAAATTGAAAATTGTTTTGTTGCCTGGTTACTTTACCGATGAGAGCATTTTAAAACTATTACAACTCGCCTTTTCCTATTAAAATCTATTATTTTATTATTTTATTATTGCTTGTAACTTTTATTTTATATTTGGGACTTAAAACGCTCATACTTCAGTTAAGCAGCTCTCAATCCTGATTCTTTGGTCTGCAGTGAAATACAGCTCTGTGAAACCTTCGGTCCCCATGGGTTCATTTTCAGCGCTCATTCCGCGCCCTGCTGGGGTACAGTACCCCGCACCCCACCCCACTCCCCCGCACTGCAATCTGACAGCCTTGCTCCCAGCGTAGACACAGCCGCACTCTGTGGCTTACTTCCGACTCTGGACGGTCCCATTCACAGGAACCAATTCAGTGGAACCCTCAACGTCTCTTGCCCGAGAAAAGAGGGGATGGGAGCTCCCTCTCTCGGTAGAGCCGAGCTCCCCTTGCCCAGAGTCCATTCGGAAACCCGGCCGCCGCGCTGTGCGGACGGGGGTGCCGAGGCCTTGCCCCTTCCGCAGTCTTCTGGCCTCTGCGCCTTACTTCTAGGACATTTCCCAACCCGCAAAGCGAAGGGAGGGAAATTCCGCGAAAGAACACAGTCCTCCCTCGGCCAGCGCCCGGTTCTGCTCTTCCTTCCGCCGCAGACCAAACTTTATTCTGCCACCAGAGGAGACTGTGCCCCTGCCCCCTCTGTCCGTCCCAGACGTTGCTGTCCCCTGACACGGGCCCCAGTCGCGCTTCCTGCGGTACGTGCGGGCGCACTCCAACTACTGCTCTCCAGGCGCAGATCCTCAGTCCCCGGCGATGTGAAACCAAGCCCAAGCCGGTGGTGCTCCGGGTGTGGGAAGAGGAAATGCCTCTGGTTCCCCATATCCGTCCCCCAGCCCTTACCCACAGATTCCCGCACCTGCTAAATTGCCTGGAGGGCCGGCGACCCGCTGGAAGAGACCTCCCGAGGAGGGGTCACCTCCATGTTTCTGTACCAAGCAGCTCCTAATCTGAGCTTCGCCCCACGGCCCTTGAGGGAATAGTGCCTGCGGGGAAGGGTGACTAAGAAATGCCCTGAGGGCCGGACCCGGGAGACAGGGCCCAGGCGCGCACGTCGGTCCATAAGGTTTCCTCAGTCACTGTCAGGCGGCGAAGCCCTAAACTCCGAATGGCGGGTCGTGGAATTTTATTAGGGTCTCTCCAGGTTCCGTGTTCTACTAGGGTGTGCGAAGGAGGGGGGAGGAATAAAATGCATAATTATATTTATTTCTAAAAATGAGCATTTGGTCTAAATTACTATGGTCCATGTTTTGCTTTTGACTCACACAGTGCTGGGACGATCTTTCCCAAAACTTCCGCACTACTTTAGCTAACTGATTAAATAAATGGAGGTTAGACAAAAACAGGTCATTTTATTCTCCTGGCCTTTCTCTTGATTTCTAATACGTGAAAATGCTCTTTTGTGTTATCATTACTAGCATTTTGGTGGTGCTTGTCTTCTTATTTGCTTGAGGAGTGTGAACTCAAAGGCATCTGTACTGTTCAACACATCATTTGTTCTTCTGCTTTCCTCTTGTTAGCCAAATAAGCGTCTTCCCTAGTTTTGATTCTTTAAAGTATAAACAGATCATGGGAGTACTGATGAACTTTGTTTACTGAAGCACATTCTGATTTCCTCCCCTGACTAGCTAAAGACCCCCGGAGCTTCTAAAGCTCTGCTTTCCTTTAGGTTCCGAAACCAGTTCTTGAACCTCACTTCTCAAACCCTTTCCATAGGCTCTCCGTCCCCATCTGAAAAGACCTGTAAATAACGACTTGTGTTTAAAACAAAACAAAACAAAACCCCAAAAAACAAATAACCGGGTTGGGTTTAGATTTCAGATACATGAGAAGAGATAAAGCCCTTGATCGACATCACTTGCTGAAGGTCCTTTTCCCCTTAACCCGGGGACTCGTGTACCTCCTTGTCGCTGAGCTCAGAGGAGATTCCAAGCACCCGCGCCCGCAGAAGTTTTCTCCGCTACCGAGCCCCGCGTAGACTCGCTCGAGCTGCATATCCCCTCGTGTCCACTAGAGGTCACTGGCCCCTCGCAGCTCGCGGCGCGGCCGGCCGCCCCCCACTCCTTAAGCTCAAATTAGCCGCGCGTTAATTAACACCCGAGTCCATCAAGGCTCGTTCTTCGGTACAGTACTCCGGCAGGGCTTATATAGGCAACCCAAACCCAGCCAAAGCAAACCTCCCCAAACCCAACACTTCCAGCATGTCCAAAATGGGAGACAGGCGCCTGAGTAACCCGGGGCAAGGTATAGTGCCATCACGCTTTAACTTTTGTTCTATGGGGCTTGCTAAATTGCTGTGAAGATACATTCTGTGCTAGCGCAGGTTCGGCGGGGCCTGACTCTGTGCTCCCGCTTTCGGAGGCTGGGCAGCGCGCGTTCTGGCCCCTTTAGCACGCTGGTCCACCGAGCGGATTTTTCCAACTCGGTAACCACAGGGGAGAGGGGCCCAGGTCCACACCGTCCTAGGCGCACACGAATATAAAAGAATGTTTATTTAGAGTACGGAGTACATAAAAATGCCCAGATGGCTTCGAGATTGGTAGAGCAAAGAAATAGAAACGACGCCGTTTCTCATGCCTATTGATGTGATCTGGGGAAAGGGGTGGGATGGAGTGGTTGAGGACACTAGGAAATCTTATCGACCCTGGTGATTTCAACCCGCGAGGAAGGGGGTGCCTGCCAGTGGTCAGGGAAGGTCCTTTCCTCTTGCTGAGTGTGCGTGGGGTTTTTGTTGGTGGTGGTTTGTTTTGTTTTAAAGGTACACACAGAGCTTGACGTCTAGCTTTTTTTTCTTTCCCAACTAAAGCCCCCCCCCAAATATTTTCCACTAGGGACTGAGGAGATTGAGTCATGTCTTCAGGGCCTCAACTAAATCCCTAAGAATCGCATGAAACAGAACCCAGGTTTATTCCAGTAGCGCTGTCCAAATGTATGATATTTGTAAACCTCCACGACAAGTTCTTTTGATACGGTGTTCTGGGGGGTGTGGAAGGGTCACCTGAGGAACTCGTAATTCTTTTGTAGAAAAATCTTGGAAATATTAATATGGGTTTTGATAGAGGAGTTTATGCGGTCAGAGGTCTTTTGCCTTAGCGAGGCAGTAGAAGGTTTGGAGAGGAGGACTGTGGATATCCTAGCAGTTTGGGGGCCCAAACTTTTTTTCACAGTCGTTGATGCAGACCCCAAAGATCTGGACATTGAGGTCTTTGGGAGAGCGAGATTCAGTGAATTAGCCACGTTTATCCAAACTGCTCAGTTACAAGCAAAAGATACCTGGCGTTCCCTCACTGTGCATCAGGGCTTCTCTTCGGTTGGTTTAATGATGGCCGATTAATATAGCTACTGGTACACCCTCAGTGGGAAGGGGCATCCCATCAGGCCACGCCATGGGTACCTCCAAGGTCAGCATCAATAGCACCCAGGAGGCGGGTGCAGGCCGTTAGTGAGAGCTTCCGGAGGCCCCGCAGCAGGTGAGTAGCCCGCCCTTAATAAGGTCCGAAGGGGCGACCTAAGGAGCCACTCTAGCCTGGAGCTGCGAGAGACTTCGGATGTCCCTTGAGAGGACTCTGGAACCGAGACACCGCGGCTTTGATTTCTATGTCCGCGAGGCAATGGGGAGCCACTCTTGAAGTCTCCCCTCAGGGACACAGTCCCCATTTCCACACACACACACACCGAGGCGCCGCCCCCCAATACCAAATTCGTTCCTCTTCCCCTTGGCCTTTGGCCCGGCGCTGCCAAGCCAATGGTCCAGGCCCGATCTGCAGCCAGAATCCGATCCAGCTCAGCACCCACACAGGTGTCAGCTTGAGCTGACATTATGTAATGGATTTGGCAGCCGGGGCTCTTACCAAACAGAATTAAGGAGGGTGGGGCTTTCTCTTTTCTTTCCCTTTTTCTTTTAACTACATCTGGTGTCAGGTGTACTTGATCCGCGGCAGCAGGTGTTTTTTACAGGAAAGGACCAAGCGGAAAGGCGGCCCAGGTCAAAGCACTCCCAGATAAGGGCCAGAGGCAGGCCTGGGGGCCCTGTGACGAACCTCCAGCTCTCCTTCCGGAGCGGCTCACCTGACGTGGTCCTCCGCAGCCTTCGTGGGGGCTAGCCTGAGGTCCCCGAGCGAGTGGCGTGCAGGAGGTGGCCCCTGTTCGCTCTCTGTTTTCTGGTAAAGCCCCTCTGGTAAAAACAAAACAAAACAAAACAAAACAAAAAAACAAAACAAAAAAAAACCACAAAGAACTGTGGGCTTCCAACCTATGGCTATTTGCCTTTTATTAGCCTACAGATCTCCCTGCGAGTGTGGCTGAGTGTAAGATAGGACGGAAAATCAGGGGATTCTAAGTAAAATACCCTCGCAGGTGACAGGGAGCCCCGCCTTCACGTTGGTAGTTTTACCCGCAAGTGACTTCGGCGGGCAGCAAGTCTCTAAAAATCAACCAAAGCGAGCTATTCTGGGACTCTTGTTAAGACACAAGACTACAGAACTCCTGCTCAATTAGAATTTTAAAAATATTTTACCAATTTCACTACGCTGTAGAAGGGGATTGCATAGAATGACAGACTCCATTTTGCTAGACAGAAATGAAAGAAAAATTAGGAATGGTGGCATCTCCCTGTCCAAACCTTCAGTTTACTTGTGGACATCAAATAGTTGTCTTCATGCAATTTAATGCTAAGGGCTGGTTTGAGTTATTAAAGACCTTGGGAAGGGCTTGCCCTTAAAGAGCCAAATGCTCGATTTGGGGTAGTGGGCTTCGCTAGGATTGATAAAATAGCAAATAACATTTAAGCCACCAATTCAAAGGTTAAATTTGAATCTCCATGTTCAGTACCAAAAGTACTAATTCATATCATTAAAGGTGATGTGAAGGTTGAAAGCAAAAGCTGGGAGAGTTATGGCAGTGACAGTGAAGACAGTGGTCAGGGGCTGGGTGTCCAAGTGGTTATTTACAGATTTGGACAAGAATCCTAACTCCTTAATTTGGACTCATGAGTTCAACGGAAAACTCATACAAAGACTTGAGTTGCAAGCACACAAATAAAAATCTCTCTCTCTAGAGTAGCTCTCATATACTGAAGTAAAGCTGGCCAACCCTTTACATGGATATTTACATGATCCTGGAGGTGCTCTGACCTCTGTGTTAATTGTACACAACCTCAGCAATGACTACCTATAAATAATATTTTTTTAAATCTTATGAAAATAAGCAGGGAGAAGAGTAGTATCTGTGAGGAAATTTTTAAAAGGAAGCTTAAACTGGCTCCATTAAATATGCCATGGTCAAAAAGGTTTAGCAGTGAATTCTTACTTTCCTTGGTGCTGCAGAAGCCAATGATTGTTACCACAGGAACTCTTAGCAAAAAGAATCAGGGAGCAGCACCCCCTGCCCCCACTCTTTTTTGAAACGCACAGGAGTTTCTTCATGAATTCTATTTGCTGGATCTCCTCTGCAAGTTGAAGATCCTATAGAGATCTGGGAAGGGACCAGTCCTGATATGCAGCCGTCTGTTCCTGGGAGGAACTTGGAGATGTAACTATGTTTTCATGCCAAAAGGACAAAATGATTTTGCACAGAATCAGGTTGTGTTTTCAAGTTACCTTTCCGGTCTAAACACATGGTGCTTAAAAGACTGATAAACGTAGAGCAAACTCATCAGTGCGGTCACAAGGGAAACAGTTTCCATTTGGGGCTTTCCTTGAGTCCTCATAAAGGGTCCCAAACCTTCAAAAGGAGCAGGCCTTACATCGTTGGGGCATCAGCAGCCATTGGGTGTTGAATTCAGGCATTGGGGGGCATTTTGCTACTGAGGAAGACAAAATCTCCAAGGTCATCTATCAGAAATAATTTAGTAGGGAAAAAAGGAATGCAACTGATAAAGTTGACTGTTTAAAATATAAAGAAGTTTTGCACAACGTTAAGCCCTATTTAAATATAACCAAAATTTCTATTGTCATCTTCTACCTAACAGATAATCCATTACTTTCTTTTACATTAATTGTTCTGTATCTCAGAGCTATACTTTGTCGAGCCCGCTCCCCCCTCCTCCAGAGACCCTAATCCTGAGGCCTCAGGATTAGAAGCAAACAGTGGTTAATAATTTCAAAGAAAGAAGCAAATTCTCTAAAATTGTCTTCAACAAGCAGAGCAGTTTAATTATTAAGCAATTGTTAAATAATGCAAAAATGACTTCTTTCTCCATCATACCGTTGTACGTTGCCGTTGTACAAATACCCACTTCTAAATGTATGGACTACCCATGGAGAGTGCGCTCTCATCCCCAGAAACCAAGCTCCAGACCGCGAGGATCCGCGACAGCTGGGTTGTTGATGTATGCGGTGCGCGCTCGCAGCATAGCGACCCACTTGTGCACGCTGGGCTGCGGTCTGAGTACTTCCTACTTCCTCTCCTAACACTGCTCTGCAAAAGAATTTTTAAAACTCAAACTGCACACCGGCTCCTTTTGCTGAGGGGAAATGTTTTCATTTGCCTACAACGAACAGTTTTTAAAGAGCAACTTCGTTTGTTCCATTTTCCTTCAAAACTATGGTGGAAACAAACTAGCAACATTTTATCATCCTTATTCTGGAATAAGATTTGGCAGGTAAACGGGTTCTAAAACATGCCAAACGTAGAGCAGTTTAACATTCAGAGATTTTTGTATGCCACAGGATAGATCTATAACTCTATGGCAATAATAATCCCTTAACTAAATATACAAATGTATTGTTCACCAAACCATCCAGTGGTTTCACTGCAGTGAGAGAAGGAGGGTGGTTACCCTGACATCACTGCTATTATTTAAATTAAACTGATATGGTAGAATATAATTGTTAATACAAACCTTCTTCTCCCCACCCTTCAAGGTTTCCCCTCCCCCTCTGGCATTTTATAACGTGCCATATAATATAAGCAGACTTATGTCGATCCTGGTAGCCTATTCCGAAAGTGTAATGTGTCTACAGGTCAGCAAGAAAAGGTGGAGGATAATTACCTCATTTAAAGAATACTTTGAGAAAAAACACTTTTAAAAATTAGTTTAGGGTGCTGGTGTTCAAACTTTTCTCTTTATAAATGTGTGTGTGTGTGCGTGTGTGTACAGAGAATTCTATGAATGCTTGTGCGCACCCGCTGTGGTATTCCCATGTTTGTACATTAAAGGCTGCCATGTAATCATTCCATTGGGCTGGCTTGATGCATTTAACACAACTAATGGGTCGTCTGTGCCGAAAAGCATGCTCCTATTTTTTAATCCCGTCACGTAACAAAACGGTTTTGTACCAGTCTGAGACGTCCACCTTTACCCGTTATAGATGCTCTTGTCCAAGAAAACCTTTTCAACAACTTTTGGTTCCTGACCATTGCTAAAATGTCCCCCTTCTTTCTATGCAACTATCCTTTATTTTTAAAGCCTATTTTCGTGTTTAATAATAATAACAAACAATCCTTGCTGTATGAGAAACTCGGTTGAAACGATCCAGTGAGCTCCCGCTTTGGTCCTTGCTGCTGAATCTCACATACTGGATACGATCGGACTTGGTCGTGGGCTCCAAGCTGCAGGAGATCGAAGCTACTTTTTCGTGCCAGGATTTCACCTTCTTTCTAGCCTGGAGTGTGCGCGCGCGCTACACACACACACACACACACACACACACACACACACCTCCGGAAAACAAGCTCAGGGGGTGCCCCATATGTGAACAGAGTCGCGGGACTGAGGCTGAGCCAGGGCGGTGGGGAAGCAGCCGGTGTGAGCCTCGCCCGCACCAGGGGCTATGGCTAAGGTGGGCGCCGGAGATCTGGGTGAGGACGCGCGGGGACTGCGAGGGCTTCCAGCTCTTGTCTGAGACGCAGGCGAAGACGGCTAGGCGCCCGGCAATGAAATCAAAGTTCGGTGGAGCTTGGAATCCCTAGATAGCCACCCCTGTTCGGACAGCCCTCCGCAGTCCCAGCTTAAGCGTGGAGCGGCCTCCGGCGCTCTGTCGGCTTGGGTAGAAGCCTGAGAAGGGGGTCCCGCGGCGCTTTTGTACTGCCCCGCCTTGGCCAGCCGCGATCTGACGCACCGGCTCCCCCGGGACGCTGGGGGCGTCGCACTGCAGCTGGGTGGGGAGCAATTTATTCCTCGCCGTCCCATCCCAGCCCATCTTCGGTTACTCCACCCTACCCCTCCCATCCCTCCACCTCCTCCTCTTCTTCTTCCTCCTCCTCCTCCTCTACCTACG
>PITA01000203.1:297300-333930 GCA_004023965.1 Spilogale gracilis | reverse complement strand
TGTGGGCGCCCCCGTGCGTGTGGGCTCCCCCCGGGCGTGTGGGCTCCCCCAGGCGTGTGGGCACCCCCGTGCGTGTCGGCGCCCCCGTGCGTGTGGGCGCCCCCCAGCGTGTGGGCGCCCCTGTGCGTGTGGGCATCCCCGAGCGTGTGGGCGTCCCCCAGCGTAAGGGCGTCTCCGAGCGTGTGAAGATGTGGTCCATATATACAATGGAATACTACGCCTCCATCAAAAAGGACAAATATCCAATTTTTGTAGCAACATGGACTGGACTGGAGGAGATTATGCTGAGTGAAATAAGCCAGGAAGAGAGAGTCAAGTATCACATGGTTTCACTTACTTGCGATGCATGAGGGGTAACCTGGAGGACAGTGGGAGAAGGAAAGGAAATGGGAACTAGGGTAATCTAGGGAGGGAAACGAAACAAGAGAGACTTTGGACACAGAAACAAACCGAGGGACTTGGAGGGAGGGGGGTGGGGGGATGGGAGAGCCTGGTGGTGGGTACTGGGGGTGCCTAGAGCGTGGAGCACTGGGTGTTGGGAATGGGAAAAAAAAAATTTAGTAACAATAAAAAAAAAAAAAATGTTGTCCCTGGGGACCCTGTCACATTAGTCACACTGAAGCTGGTCCTAGCATTGGGCACAGCAATGTTAAACACATTAATGCCCAAAGTGACCCTGGTGTGCTCCAAGGCCTTTTCTGGCACAGCAAATGCCTTCAGCTTTTCTCCCCATTTGACTATAAAGGAATTTGGCAACACTACATACACAATCTAAGCAGGCTTTGCAATCTGAATAGCAAGGGCAGAATTGGTCATGGCATGTTAAGGACACTTGGATTTTGAAAAGCCTGCCCACATTTACACCCTTTCTTTTTTTCTTTTTCTTTTTTTTTTTTTTTGAGTTTTTTTTTTTAATACTCCTGGAAAAATTCCAATTTCTACTTCATTTATCATCTCTCATGAGATCTGACACATGTTGAAGTTTTGTTTCGTCACCTGGTACAAGACATGGAGAAGAAAACCGTGGATGCAGAGCAGATGACACCACTTTCTGTTTTGTAGTGTGTCCTCGGGTCATTTTCTGTGAATGTGTTCAGGGAGAGTTGTTCTTGTTGTTGCAGGGCTTTTTTTTTTTTATTTTTCTATCTCTTTTAGTGGGGTGGGGTGAGCTAAAGTTGCAGGAAGAAAAATGTGGTGTATGTGTTCAGTCTGTACCATTTTGGTTTTGTTTTACAAGAAGAATTGAACCATTTTTGATAAGAGTGAATGGTAGGAAATGATTTTTTAAATAAAAAAAAAAAAAGAGTCAGTCTTCCTCCCCAAAGTACTAAGCTTCCAGCCTCTTGAGAGAATACTGGATGTACGGCATCTAACCTGGCTGCATCACAAAAAGAGTATTTAAGTATTTAACATAGTTTGTGGATTACACCAGTCAAAAACATAAACAGCACCGGAAATGGCATGAGGCACTCCCCAAAAGGTTTCATTAGGCTGAAGCTTATCTCAGTTGCAATTGCTCTGACTCAGAAAGCCAGTGCATACTCACAGCTGGGCTCCCACCACGCAGCAGCCACTTGTTTTTTTTGTTTGTTTGTTTTTATGGCACCAGAACTCTCCTTGGAACTTCAGGGAATCAGCCCTCTGGCTCTAGACCCATCCATAGAGAGACTTCTCCCAATGTTATTGCTACCAGACAGATGAAATTTATTCCCTTTTAAGAAATGGAGGAGCATTTAAGCCATACCTCTTTATAGAGTTACATTCTGCACAGAAGAAACACAGTCCTGTGCCAAGAGTACTGGACTTTGGGTCAAGAGAAATGGGTTCTTACCCTAGTTCTGCTTTTAGCCACGTGTGTTCTTCCTGCGAAAGTCACACAACTTTTCCCCAAATGTAAAAGGTGAGGGTTCTACTACATTGACATTAAGATCCCATAAAGCAGTGCTATTGGGAAGGCTGAGTTACCCTGAACTGACCCTTTTAAGAAGTAGAAGATGGGACAGATTGGGGATGTTGTTTCCATGCTGCTGAATCCTCAGCATAGGTCAACTCCAATGGAAAGAAAAACCAACCTTTTTTGCACTTTTCCCTCAATGACCTGTTTTCTGATTTAGGGAAGATTAAATACTCATAGCTCATGAGAGTCTTTGTGAGTCAGTTTGTAGAGTCTAGGTCCTCCTTAGAAGGACATTTTTTTTATATCCCATTACCATGCATTTCACATCATAAATGGAAACCTCTTGCATCTATAGGGTATCGGAGAAGGTGGAAACCATACGATAACCTTATTTTAAAAGAGTAGGTCAGAAATAAAAAAAAGAGTATGTCACTTTTATTATCAAATAATGGACATTAAATTTAAAACAATGGCCTTGTCAGTTGGCAAAAAGTACAGTAAATATACCAGAGAGTCTGAAAACATAGGAGAAATGGTATATTTATTACACATTATACAGATAGGAAAACTGAGCCTAAGAATTGCTAAGAGCTCCAAGTTTATAAGAAGCGGATCAGATCCAAAGTTCAATCCCACATTAGTCTGCCTCCAAAGGTGTGCAGCTTGTTCTCCATTAGGTACAAGTATCTCAAATCAGAACCAGCTTCCTAATATATTTATTTAATTTTTCTCATTGAGAGCTTACAAATACAATCCAAGATTCCAAACAATCCACATTGTTTGGAAGGAGACTGGGTAAAGTGGTCTAGATACTTTTGATGTGTGATGGAAGAGTCTAACTGAGCTTGATCACTTTAAGTCAAGAAGTTTTCATTATCTTTTCAGAATTTTTCTTTTCCTTTTTAAATTATGATCAGGTAGTCAACATATATACATTAGTTTTTGACAGTGTTCAGAATTTTTCTTAAATAATTTTCTGAAAATATCTGTATACTTTTTAAACTAAAACTTTTTGTCCTGAAGCCCATTCTGTGTATAGTGAACATGTCTTCATTCTATGACATGAAGTAAATGTGCATGTCAATGTCCTCTGCTTAAAATAGGAAACCAACTGCAGGGTGCCATCATTTCTACCTTGTTTATAGAACATATGGCACAGTATCCTGAACAGCTACACTGAGCAACACTTAGAGAAGTCTTCAACTGTTTGGACTGGATGAGAGCTTGTAATAGGTTGTTCTGACCTCCTTATGTCACTCTTGAATAGACTGAGACTCATTCACCCAGTACACCTTTGTTCAACATCTATTGTATGCCTTTCATACGGTTCAGAACAGTGGATGAGAAAAGGATGAATCAACTCACATAAGTCTCATTGCCCAAGGACACTCATAGCTCCATTACACACCTAGGACAACTAGACCAATGGTGATCAGAACATTTAAGATTTAAATGAGACAGCACAAATCTGACATTATTTATAAAGCTGCTGAAGGTAGGAGGCAGGATGAATGCAAACTCGATGAGCATCAAGGGAAGGAAATCTGGAGAAAGTTTTTAAATATTTATACCTGAGGACTTCAAGGAAATACCTTAAAGCAATGTTACTTAAGTTGAGGGATATGACCCGAAAGAATAGTTTAGCATTTAACAAAGTATTTTTCAGAAAAAAAGACAGGCATTGTGGTGTGTGGTGTCCAAAAGTTACAATCTGGGGTGGTATTAAGCACTCTAGCCTTCGGACATCAAAAAGTAACTTCTGGGTTGAAACAGTTGCTACACAGACTCAGATCTTTCTCTCTCCATGCTAGTCTGCAAGTGAAATCTCACATAAGAATTACAACTGAATCTCGCCTCCTTGGGAAAACTGAGAGGTTAAATGGGAAAAAAATAAATAAATAAAAGCAAACCCTCTTCCTGTATCACCTCCTTACAAGGCAGCAAGCCCACAATAAGAACAGAGAGTACTAATGGTTATAATGAAAACCTCCCACGCTTGTTCTACAAATGAGTAGGAGAGGCACTTGGGGTCACTGGGGTTCCCAAGATCACTGATTCTTCTAGAGGACCCTTGGCCTCTAGACAGATCCAATTTACCCCTCAAAAGAATGAGATTGTTCGGAGACTAAATTGCCATTGTCTATCCTTCCAAAGCCTTCTTACTCTTGATTCTAGGGGAATGGGGCTGCTGCTTTTTTAATTTTTGAGTTTAAAGTTTAATTATCCCTTCAGTTATGTTCTATTAACCAAAACAAATCCAAGGCCAACTCTGTTCTAAGTGGCTTTTTTTTTGTTTTTATTTTTTTATTACATTATTTTATTTTTTCAGTGTTCCAAGATTCATTGTTTATGCCCCACACCCAGTGCTCCATGCAATATGTGCCCTCAATACCCACCACCAGGCTCATGCATCCCCCCACCCCCCCTCCAAGACCCTCCATTTGTTTCTGAATCCAAAGTCTCATGTTTCATCTCCCTTCCCGTTGTACCCCACTTCCCATGTCCTTTCCTTCTCCTACTGTCCTCCATATTACTCCTTATGCTCCACAAGTAAGTGAAACCATGTGATACTTCCCTTTCTCTGCTTGGCTTATTTCACTCAGCATAATCTCTTCCAATCTAGTCCATGTTGCTACAAAAGTTGAGTATTCATCCTTTCTGATGGAGGCTGTGTTCCCTTTCTCACTGTGTCTATCTCTGTCAAATAAATAAATAAAATATTTTTTTTTAAAAAAAAGAGCAAGTGGAAATGTAAATTCACTTCAAGTACATTCTCCACAAGATGAAGAGAACAAGTAGCCAATAGCAGCAGTCTAACAAGACCAGGAATTTGCACCCTCAGTGGAAATGTTGGCGCTGTTTTATCATGGATCTGCTGCTTCTGTGAGACCATGGTGGAGCCCTGAAGCAGTAGCAATGCCCCAGGACAGAATGGGGAATGATTAGCACAAAAAGCCAAAACATTGAGAGGAGATGGGAGTCTGGGTCCTCACAAATCTTCCTCAAGACAAGAGGAGGATAGGGGAATGGGAGAGCCTGGTGGTGGGCACTGAGGGCATGTATTGCATGGAGCTCTGGATGTGGGGCATAAACAATGAATCTTGGAACACTAAAAAAACCAAAAAGTATTATTTAAAAAAAAAGACAAGAGGATGTATCTGCAGAATACACTGGAGAAAGACTCAGGAGGAATTTGAAAGAAGTTGTCATTCTTGCAGAGATGTGGGAAATGGAGCCGAAAAAGCACTATTTAATGACTACTGTCATGTGCATTATTTATTCCTACGTTGTCACAGCATCAAAAATACAAGTTAAGAAAGAACAAAAAATCAGTGCTTTTTTTCTTCAATGAAGGGTATAACTGTGGCATTCTCAAGCTTGATAAATTATGAAATGTTATTTCTAGCCTTTTCTTCTTCTTGTGGTTCCTTCTTTATCTTCTCCAAGTATTGCCCCATGAACTTCCTCCCAAAAAAGAACCATTCCAGATGAGAACAATAATTTCTTTGAGTAGTGCAATGTCACGGATTCTGAAAAGAGGGTACCACATTTTTGCCACATTGATGCATCATTAAAGAAGTCACGTAATTTATTCTGTTACTGTCAAAACCTCTCTGCTGCCCTTGAGTGTTCTACTTAAAAATTATCTCTATGATTATTGCCTTTACTACAACCCTTGATTAGCTTTTACATGACAATAAATGTATATAAGTTTGGGTTCATATATGCCACATATGTATTTCCGTTTATTTTCTTTCCTTGGTGAGTATGTTTATACACTCAGTTTCCAACACAAAGTACTCCACCAGCACCCATACATATGAATAAGAAACATAAGAGTTTAGGTGTGTAATGCCACACCTTCTTGCTCTAATTCAGGACAGCAATGGAGTTACCAAACTAGGGAGGTTCTGGGCTTTAGGCAGATAAAATTCACAACTGATTAGTGTTCAGAACTATCATCCCTTTCCCCATATGCTACTGAATAGGAGAGATTGCTCCTCATATTCCCAGATAAACCTGAGCATGCCTTCAGTCACAAAGTAAGACCTTGGGCAATGAGCCTCACCTGTTTGGATGCAATTTTCTGCTTCATAAGATAAAAAATGAAATGTCGCCCGTCTGTCCTTCATAAGACTGTTCTATCACATAAAATAGAAAATTACAAATAGATATATTTTTGTTTTATTTCAATTACCTTCACTTCTTTTTCTTTTCTTTTCTTTCTTCTTCTTCTTCTTCTTCTTTTTCTTCTTCTTCTTCTTCTTCTTCTTCTTCTTCTTCTTCTTCTTCTTTTTAGAGAGAGAGAGAGTGCATGAGGTGGCGGCGGGGTGGGGCAGGGAGAAGAAACAGAGAAAGAATCTCAAGCGGGGCTTGATCTCACAACCCTGAGATCATGACTTAAACCAAAATCAAGAGTTGGATGCTTAACTGACTGAGCCACCCAAGCACCCTACAATTAGCTTCATTTTTTTTTAATTATCACTTAAAATAAAGTGGTCCTTCGAAACACCTTGGTGAGTAAGCTAGCAGAATAACAAGTCTCAGCCTTTGATCCCCTACAGAAACAGACATAACAGGGGTGCCTGGGTGGCTCAGTTGGTTGGGCAACTGCCTTCGGCTCAGGTCATGGTCCCGGAGACCCGGGATCGAGCCCCACATCGGGCTCCCTGCTCGGCGGGAAGCCTGCTTCTCCCTCTCTCAGTCCCCCTGCTTGTGTTCCCTCTCTCGCTGTGTTTCTCTCTGTCAAATAAATAAAATCTTTAAAAAAAAAAAAAAAAAAGAAACAGACATAACAATGATATATGAACCCAAGTATGTTTCTGAGAGGTCTAGATTACATTAAGAGGTTACAGTACTCAAGACAAGCACACCTTATAGAAAGGCTATCTTAAAAAAAAAAAAAAAAGATAGCCAGTGTTGACAAGGATATGAAGAAATTAGAATCCTTGTACAATGTTGGCAGGAATATAAAGTGATGGAACAGTATGTGGCCTCCTCATAAATTAAAAATAGAATTACTATATGATCCAATAATATTCTTTCAGGGTATTTATCCGAAAGGGTATCCAAATCTCAAAGAAGTTTATGCATCTTTATGTTCTTTGTGGCATTATTTACAATAGCCAAGATGTAGAAGAAACTAATGGATGAATGGATATAGGAAATGTGATATTATACAGCCATAAAAAAGAAAGAAATCTTGCCATAGGCAACAATATGGATAAACCTCGAGAACTCTGTGCAAAGGAAAATAAGCCAGTCACAGAAGAACAAATATTGTGTGATTCCACTTATATGAGAAATCTAAGAGAGTCAAACTCAAAGAAAGTATAATGGTGGTTCCCAGGGGCTGGAAGGAGAGGTAGAACGTGGGGAGTTACTGGTGTATAGTTTCAGTGAAGCAAGATGAGTAAGTTCTAGGTATACACAGTACAACATAGTGCTTATAATTAACAATACTACAGGGGCACCTGAGTGGTTCAGTCATTAAGTGGTTGCCTTCAGCTTAGGTCATGATCCCGGAATCCTGGGTTCGAGCCCTGTACCCAGCTCCCTGTTTGGCAGGAAGCCTGCTTCTCCCTCTCTCTCTCTCTCTCGCTTGTATTCCCTCTCTAGCTGTGTTTCTCTCTGTCCAATAAATGAATAAAATCTTTAAAAAAATACTATAGTGTACACATAAAAATTTATGAGAGAATAGATCTCGTGCTATCTGTTCTTACCACAAAAAAAAAAAAAAAATGTACTAAGCATGAGTCCTTTTAGAACAACTCCCTTTTGCAACCTAAAATATTGGAACACAAAATTCCAAAGTGATTTGTAAATAAACTTTGAGTCCTAAACTTTAGCATGAGTTAAAGACAACCTGTGTGGGATATTTGGGAGAACCGGAGGAGGAAGTTTAGGTCAGATTTTCCCTGAGATCTGAAGCAGTAACTCCTCTTTTTTCTGTAATTTGGGCACTTTGTAACTCAGTGTTATGTATAATGTAAGTCCATGTCCTATGGTTTGGAAGATGAAGAGACAGACATCATGCCAGAGTTTTCTCACCTGAATAATAAGCACTGAAAAAGAAATGAAGTTAAGAAAACTTAAGTTTGAGTCAATATGTTGACGTCGCCGGAGGAGCCAGTCTCGGCGGAGTTGTGGGTCCCGAACCGCGGGCGAAATAATGACACAGACACGGAGATCTAATGCAAGCTGACAGACCCGAGGTCAGTCAGGAGAGACCTATGAAGCAGGCTCAGGCTCACGCTCTGGCTTTTTAGCATTGGCTCTCTAGCTCTAGCTCTCTAGCTCTGGCTTTGGCCCTCTTGCTCTACTTCTCTCTCCTCTTCTGTCTCTCTACTCTTTGTCTGCTTCTCTTTCTGCTGCTTTTTTTACTTCTCTGTTTCTGTCTCTCTTTGCAGGCTCTCTTGCTGTTTGCCAGCTCTCCTGCTCTCTCCTCTAAGGCTCTCTTGCTGCTTCCTCGCAGGCTCTCTGCCTTTGTCTCAGTCTCTCTCTGCAGGCTCTCTTACTGCTTCTGCCTTTAGTCTCTCTCTTGCTGCCTCCTAGCAGGCCCTCTGCCTTTGTCTCTCTTGACTGACAGGGTCCCCAGTCTTTTATTATTTAAAAGTGAGGAAGTTGGGTGGTGCAGTTAAATCTTTAACTGCTTTTGCACCCGCCCTAGAGACAGGATTAGCATTGTTACTGCAGGGTACAGAGTGATTGCTTAAACTCACAGAAGTTGAGACCATTGAGGCACAGGTATCAAGAAATACAGATAAGAGATACAGAGATATGATTACCGGGAGGAGGATTGAATGGAATTATATGTCTTGAATAAGCACACAAAGGACATATTGCCCTGACCCACAGGGTATGTGGCTTTTCGGATTCTAGGCGGGGAAAGCCCAGAGGGGCTTTCATTCACATTCACAGGTACCTCCACCAAAGTTTTCCGGTGGTTTGGGCAGGTGGGAGGGGCAGATCACGAACCGTCCCTGACAATATGTAACAATTTTCCTGGTGCATCAACAGTACTCCCCCAGCCCTTTTGGCTGACTGCTGGGATCCTCGGTCAGACAATGTTTTCCAAGAGCAACAAGTGAATCTTAGGACCATTTCTGGCAATAGACCGTGGGGGCCGAAGTGCTCTCTCTGTTCTATTAATGGTTCCTATATTGTATTTGCTGGAGGACTAAGAGTTATTCTAACATCTTTCACCACCAAGCAGATGGTTTCTGGGGACAAGGTTGATGGGAGTTCTGCCTCTTCAAAAAAGCAAGTTTGGGCAATGTGAACAGGTTTGAGAATGGGGGAATGCCAGAGGTCACATCTGGATACTGATCCAAGTTTCTGCCCCACCCCATTCTAAGTAAACAAACGAAGGAGTGCCAGCATTTTACCAACAGAAGGTGAGGCTCAGATATTTGTGGATGTCAGAAATCAAGAAATGCTTCTCACTCTCACTTTATCTCATGACATTGTTCTTGGATAGCATTTAGGAAAATGTTATATTTAGTAAAAAAATTAGGGATGCTGTAATTCTAGTTTTTAAAAAATGAAATATTAAAAATAGTTCTCATAAGCACGAAAATGAGCAACCTATAAAAATGAACATTCATGGGGCGCCTGGGTGGCTCAGTTGGTTAAGCGACTGCCTTCGGCTCAGGTCATGATCCCAGAGACCCGGGATCGAGTCCCACAGAGGGCTCCCTACTCAGTGGGAAGCCTGCTTCTCCCTCTCTCACTCCCGCTGCTTGTGTTCCCTCTCTGGCTGTGTTTCTCTCTGTCAAATAAATAAAATCTTAAAACAAAAAATGAACATTCATAATTGGTTTTCCCCTTATTTTAGAAGCGTTTGCATTCATGGAACTGAACAACAGGAATCATCTGTAGACTCTAAATGTCATTTGGTATTAGATGAAATAGACTCATTAGTAATAATTCTATACCTAACAGTTTGTTATGTCAGAAAACTTATTGATTAGTATTCAAATATAAGTGCTTCGGGAAAGTCATTGACTTAAAAATATTTTTTTTATTTAAGTTCCTTTTCAGAAATAATGCAAAAACATCTACTCAAATTCACAGATGTAAAGATACATTTTGTAAAAGCGAATATTTTCTCAGTTAATCAGAATGGCTTCACATAAATCTGAATGTCCCACAAGTGTGTATGATGTTCTATAATACTTTTACAAAACGAATTTATATTATTCACATTAGTCTTCAATCTTTTCTTCTCACTTAGCAACTATTCACGAGCGTGCGGCTGAGTCAGTCTTAGAAATCTTAGTCGTTCCTTACCCTGCCAACCTTTCATTTATGGATGTACAAGTGTCCAATCCTTGCATAGCTAATGAACATTCAGTTTGTTCCCAGGCTGGTTTGCTTGCTTGCTTGCTTTTCTACTACAAACAATGCTGTGACAAATTGATACATTTAATACACATAGCTTTGAGTCCTAGTACGTTTATTTACATGGGATAGATTTCTACAAGCAAGATGTTGGTCAAGTGCACATGCATTTTTATTTTACCAGTTCATGCTTGCTTGTTTTCCAGAGCTTGTAGCAATTTTATACCCGCCATCCATGTCTGGGAGTACTCATTTCCTTGAAGCATTGCCAACATTGGAGGTTGCTATACTTTTAACATTTTTGTCATTCTCATGGCTGTTGGGTGACTTTTAGATAAAACAAAACAAAACAGAAAACAGGTTTGTGATTTCTTTTTGTATTCTAAAAGTCCTGACTATACTGTTATAAAATGTTGGTTTTAAATAGAAAAGCATACACTTTCTTATTTTGCCAGTTGGATTTTTATTACAGTAACTATTTTACAACATAATAGATACAGAAAGCAACAAACATCACTCCATAACTATTTTTCCATTTTAGTCCATGTGCATTTGAGTCTTATGAAGACAAGATTCTATATACTGCAATTTTGTACTTTCAATTTTTACTATACTTTATAAGATGCTTACCTTGTTATTACAGAATCTTCTCTGTTTATAGTTGCTTGCTGTTCTATGGTTTGTATCTATTCAACAATTAATGCTTCATCTGTTATAGAGTGTCTGACATCCACAAAGCTATTTCTGGTCTAATAATTACAGACAACTGAAGTGAAAATATTCAGGAACATGAAATAATCCCTTTGAAGAGATTTTCCTTGAATAAAATTCCAAGAACAGAATAGAACAAATATGTTAACAGTTCTTAAGACAGAACCAAATTATTTGCTAAAAGTATGGTACCTATTTATCCAGGCACATTACCCTCATGCATGACATTTAAAGATTTCTAAATGAAGAGCCAGCAATCCTTATTTTTAATGAGCTTTTTGATGTTTTAAAAGCACTCTATGCTTTTAAGATATAATGGTTATCCTTGGGGAACATAATGACTGGAAGGGGGAGCAAGTGAGGTTCTGGGCTTGCTTCTGTTCTGTTTCTTGATGTGGGAACCACGGAGTCAGAAGTGTTTAATTTGTGAAAGCCAGAAGTGTGGCACACTTAAGATTCAAGCACTTTCTCTATGTGTGTTATAGTAAATTCTCATGAAATGTGTTGCGGCAATTTCATGGGACTATCTGTTGTGGGGCAGGAAGACATATCAACAGTCTGGAACATTTTGTCACCTACCACTTTGGACTGAAATTGGGTATCTAAATATGCTCACATATTTTGCTATAAACCTTCAACGATGTTCCAAAGCACCAAGTCTTTCCACACCATGGGTGTTGGAAAATTACTCCAAGTCCCAGATGATCAAACATTCTTTGTTTTCTAAATTTCGGCGACAGCCTGACAGTGGCACTGATGGGAAAACTAGGTCAATCTGGAACTTACTGTTGCTCAGAATAAACTTTGAGGAAGTCAGCTGGTCATAGGGCCCGGGAAAGTTGTGACTGATCCGAGTCCCACAGTTAACTAGTGGCAGAAATAGAACTGGACCCAGGCCTCCAGTGTGCCCACAGTAGGGCTTTTGCCAATGTAGCAAGTTGCCTTTGCTTCAGCCTCAGACGAGATCAGACAAACACCTGTTGATTAAAATCTTTCTCTGGTTTTCCATAGGACCTACTGTAAGTTCTCTGATTCTGTATTTGATCCTTCCCCCAGACATTCCCAACTCTGCTTTTCTAGAACTTTTTTTTTTTTTTTTTACATATTCAGATCCTGGGAAAACTATGCATTTTTATGCTTTGCACCTGTTGCCTTCTTCACCTAAAAGATCCTCCTGTGTTTAGTCCTTGGTATATAAGACATCATCTAAAATATTCCACGAAACAATTTCATAAAGTAAGTCTTACAAACAAAGGCTTATCCAAGAGCACACAGATACAAATTTTTCGCCAAGTTCTGTTTAATTCCAAACCCCTTATCTAAACCACTCCTCCCCGCTGCCTCTGTTCTTGTATTCATAACATTTTTGAGTCTTGATAGTTATGTATTTGTTTGCCTAGGCAGTGTCTCCTTTGTACTTCCTTACAATCTCTTGAACTAAGCATTATTTTCTGTCCCTTTACAGATGATAAATGAAAGCTTTAAAAGGTGAAGTGATGTGCCCAAAGTCACACCATAATTATAATTCATACCACATAATTTAATCCCTGATTCAACATTAGCTTTTAGGTAATTACATAAATATTTATTGAAGACATACTTGTGGAGCATTAAATTGGATACTCTGGGAATTAGAGAGATTGCTCATAATTGCTTCCTGTGTTAGAGCTATCTGTTCTATCTAGTTTATAAGATCTTACCCAGAATAGAGCTCAACCTGCTTGTAACAGACTCCCATAATGCTTGGCTCAGCCTGGGGCCCAGAATCACCAAGTACATATTATTGGACTGATTCCCTTAGGATCTTCTCATCTTGGCTGCCAGGATACCCAGATTCCTAACAGTCATCAAACATTCTTTTTCAAAAAAATAATATTCTTTTTTTTTAAGGTTTTGTTTATTTCACAGAGAGAGAGAGATCACAAGTAGGCAGAGAGGCAGGCAGAGAGAGAGGAGGAAGCAGGCTCCCTGCTGAGCAGAGAGCCCGATGTGGGACTCCATCCCAGGACCCTGAGATCATGACCTGAGCCAAAGGCAGAGGCTTAACCCACTGAGCCACCCAGGTGCCCATCATCAAACATTCTTATCCTGTGGCTGATTCCAAGGTCATTCATCTCCTGATCACCCTGATTTCCTTTGTTAGGAAAACAATTCCATTTTATTTTAAGAAAATATTTTTTTTTCTCACACTAGCCATAGATAATAAGAGGGAATCTCGACCTCCCCAAAACATATAGAAAAACACTGAGTGGTTTGACATTAGAAATTCTTCCTTAAAATGATGGTAAACATATCAAGTTTCAGGAAAAAAATAAAATGAATTTTTAAGCTTTAACAATTCAAAAGTGCTTTGAAATCCTACTCAAGAATGAGTTTCAATGGCACAAAGGCACAAATGAAAAAGAAAACCAGATCAATTAGACTTCCTCAAAGATAAAAACTTTTTTGGTGCCACATGATAACTGTACTTATTATAGTGAGCGCTGCATACTATACAGAATCATCAAATCACTATGTTGTACGCTTGAAATAATATAACATCGTGTGTCAATTATAATCAAAAAAGAAATTTTTGTGCTTCAAAGGATACCATAACAAAAGTAAAAAGACAGTCTTCAAAATGGGAGAAAATATTTGCAAATCATATTTATGAGAAAGGACTTACATCTAGAATATATAAAGAACTACAGTTTAACAATAAAAAGACAAATAACCCAATTAAAAATGGGCAAATGATCTGAATAGATATTTCCTCAAAGAAAACATACACATGGTCAATAAACACGTGAAAAGATGTTTGATATCAGCCCTCAAATTGAAGCCATAATGAGATACCATCTCATACTTTCTAGAATAGCTATCACCAAAAAGACAGATAATAACAAGTGATGATGAAGAAATTGAAATCTTCTTACATTGCTAGTTGTAAGGTAAGATGGTTTTTAGAAAACAGTCTGGTAGTTGTGAAAAATGGTTAAACAGAGTTAACATATGGCCCAGCAATTCTACAACTACATATATACCCAAGGGAAATGAAAACATATTTTTGTATAAAAACCTGTACACAGGGGCACCTGGGTGGCTCAGTTGGTTAAGCGACTGCCTTTGGCTCAGGTCCCACATCGTGTTCCCTGCTCAACAGGAAACCTGCTTCTCCCTCTCTCACTCCCCCTGCTTGTGTTCCCTCTCTGGCTGTGTTTCTCTCTGTTAAATAGATAAAGTCTTTAAAAAACAACCTGTACACAAATGATCACAGCAACATTACTCATAATAATAAAAAATCAGAAATAATCAAAATATCCATTTACTGATGAATGGATAAGCAAATGGTATATTACAACACTGTATATATGTATATATACATATATAATGGAATACTACACTATATATAATGGGATTTATATATATATGTACATATATATGTAATGGGATCTATTATATATAATGGAATATTACTCAGCCATAAAAAAGAATGAAGTAGTGAAAGTGTCATTGGAGAAAGGACATATATTGTATGATTCCATTTATATGATATGTTCAGAAAAGGTAAAACAATAGGGACAAAGAGTAGATTAGTGTTTCAGTGCTTGTCTACCTGGGGACAAACGGAGAAGGAGGAGATGGGAGACCATTAACAGTGACTGCTAATGGTATAGGATTTCCTTTTAGGGTAGTGAAAATGCTCTGAAGTTGTGGTAGTGATTGTACAACTCTAGGTATAGCAAAAATTATTGAATTGTGGGCACCTGGGTGGCTCAGTGGTTAAAGCCTCTGCCTTCGGCTCAGGTCATGATCTCAGGATCCTGGGATCGAGGCCCGCGTCAGGCTCTCTGCTCAGCAGGGAGCCTGCTTCCTCCTCTGTCTCTGCCTACTTGCGATAGCTCTCTCTGTCAAATAAATAAATAAAATCTTAAAAAAAATTATTGAATTGTATCCTTTAAATGAGTGAATTATATGGTATGTTAATTATCTATAAATAACACTGCTAAATAAAGAAAAAAAATAAAGCTCAGTCTTGGAAACTTCAAAAACATTGGAAGACAATATTTGATGACATAACCCTGCATTCAAAACAAGTTAAGATGCAACTGACACACATTTCATTTGTGATCCATTTCTGTGAATTTTTTCATCTGTTATTATGTATGTGTGATCTCTTCATACCATCAGACCCGTATGGCAAGAACTAGAAACCAGCTCGTTGGAAATGGAATAAGGGAAAGTTGTCAGGTTCCCAGAACTGGAAAAACAGGTTGAATATAGATTTTGTATGTCGCCAGCTGAAGTTTCGTGAACTAGCTCACTCACAAGAAGATAAACATTAGCCATTTAGAAAGGAAGATGGTATGATTAAATGCGTCAACCAATATCTTCTGGAGATTTAACACATGTAGTTACTGGGCAACCACCACTCTATGCAGAGGTCAAAACCAGTTAAAATACAACCTCACCTTTACCACCTCCATTCAGAGGAGACTAAATTCATCACAATGTGTGTGTGCCGGTGTGCCTGTGTCAGAGAAAAGACCTGGGGCAAAAGGAAACATATTCTGATACTAGTGGTGACAATTTTAAGGTTCTATAAATGAACGTTGTCCAGGAATAAAAGCAAAGAAATCACAATTACATGCAATGAAATGGGAAACTCTCACAATCACAATGTTGAGGAAAAGAAGTCAGACACGAAGGAACACATTTGTCATGATTCCACTAACATAAAGTCAGAAAGAGGCCAAACTAATCTTTGCCGTTGGAAGCAGGGTTAGTGGTTCCCCATGGGAAAGCCGTGGCTGGGAGAGCATGAGTGAGATTCTGGGGTGCTGGTAATGTTTTCTTTCTTGTTTGAACAAAAGGTCCACATTTCCATTTTGTATTGGGCCTGCAAAGTAGGTGGCTGGTCCTGCTTTTAGGTGTACTCATATTTTCTCTGTCTGGAAATTCAAGAAAAAATGTTTATGGCAGCTTCGCAAAGTATCATGAATCATGAGTTCAAGGCAGGAAAAAAAAATCAAGAGAATCCAGTCTGAAGAAAGCAAGAATTCTTATAAACATTATGAAAGTATCCCAGGAATGGTACGATTCAACTTTGAACCACAACTTCTTTTTGGTTTGGAGAGGAGAGAAAATGGAAAATAATAAAAATGAACTGCTCAATTTTGGACCCAAATACCAAGTTAATAGAAAACAGTATCTTTCCCCCCAGTTTTTGTGAGATATATTTATAATTGATATACACCACAATATAATCTTATGGTGTACAGCAAAATTGTTTAAATTACATATATTGTGAAATGATGACTACAATAATTGTTATTAGCATCTATTGTCTCCTAGAGATACAATTAAAAGAAAAAGCAGAAAATTATTTTTTCCTTTGGTAAATAGTCATTGGATCTATTCTATTAACAACTTTCCTATATATTATACAGCAGTGAAACTATAGTCATTCTGTTGTACATTACATTCTTACTAGTTATTTACCTGTAACTGGAAGTTTGTACCTTTTATTTAACCTTCCTATAATTCGCCTTCCCCTCACCGTCTCTGATAACCACAAATGTGATCTCTTTTTTGGTAAGTTTGGGATTTTGTTTGTTTAGATTCCACATATACAATTATATAGTATTTGTCTTTTTCTGTCTGATTTCACTTCGCATAGTACCCTCCAGGTTCATCTGTGTTGTTACAAACGACATTTCCTTGTAAAACATCATTTCCTATGCTCTTCTCTTGCCCCCAAGGGAAAGAATGATTCATTTGATCTCAAATTCCTTTTTAATCATGATGCCTCATTTATTACTTTTCTGAAAACTGTTGCTTAGGTCTTTTAATCTTATGGGTATTTTTCATTTTTTATTTTATATATCTATGGTGGACTGGTGATTGTTAGCCACTGTTAGCCATATGATACTTAAATCATGGATTCCTTGATGCAACTGATGTCTGTTATATGATGTCCTACAGGCCACCCTCTGTAAATCAAGGGTGCAAAATTATTAGATGATCAATTTTTGTACCTCATCAAATGTTGTTTTGAATTTAAACCTCCAAAGTTAACATTTTGCTTTTTTTGAAAAAGCTTAAAACGTGAACCATAATGTCTTCCAATACTATCAATTTTATAGGAGGACCATATAGTCCTAAGCTATTTTTACTTTAAAATGGATCAAAGTACTGCAGGATAAAGGAGTTTAAAGCAAGCTCAAGATTTATTAAAAACACAGCTCTATTATATAGTACTTTTTAACAATCTGAGATCTACAATTAAACAAGTTATTCTCGGGCGCCTGGGTGGCTCAGTTGGTTAAGCGACTGCCTTTGGCTCAGGTCATGATCCAGGAGATTGAGCCCCGCGTCAGGCTCCCTGCTCGCCAGGAGATCTGCTTCTCCCTCTCCCACTCCCCCTGCTTGTGTTCCCTCTCTGAGCCTCAGATTTGAATGTGTAAAATAGAAACTGGATGGCCTATCATTGTGAGATTATTTTGTAGACTACATGAAAGGCAGACAAATCCTGAGAAACTATTTGGAACATTGCTGATGGACCTAACACAGTAGCGGCAATTTACAGCCAAAGAAACAGCTAAGACTACAAATGACTAAAGTAGTATAAGTAGTATAGTTTTCAAAATGTAAAAAAAAACCTGACTTTCAAATATAAAATAAACACGTGCAAACTTTTATGTGCATTTTTTAGTCAATTCATCAACAGCAATATGTTAAGACTGGACCAAAGGATGGGGGCCTGGGGGGCTCAGACATTAAGTCTCTGTCTTCAGCTCAGGTCATGATCTCAGGGTCCTGGGATCAAGCCCTACATTGGGCTCCATTTGCATTGCTTTTCACAAGAATCATTATCAATCTCTATCGGTTTTCTACACATTAACTTTAACATGGAACTGTAAAATAGTCAACAGAAAATCAGTCAAACTGTGCATGCTCTTACAGAATCAGATTACCCCCAGTTCACTGGACTATGTCCTGCGCTCCAACTGAAAGGACATTTTGTTATTTCTTTGGCTCATTTCCAAGTTGTTCACATATCTATAGTGCACGTGTATGGTGTCTATAGCGTACGTGCATATGTGTGTGTCTATAAGCACATACATGTCTATACATGTAAATATGTTTGTGTGTATGGAGCTGGACGGAAAAAATGTGAGATGTCTAAGCTCAAGCACATTCATTTCACATGCTTCAGTGGGACAAGACATTTGCTTTCTTTCTTTGTATGTATATGCCTATATGTCATAAGGAAGATAGGCAGGTAGGGAATTGTTGTTGTAGAATATGATTCTAATTTAGTAACTGATGGGCACGTTCTCCTCCTCATCCCTGTTCAGCAGCTCTATTCTCATTGAGCCAGGAGGAGGAACTTACAGAACAGTATAGAGAGGAATAAAAATAACTTGCTCTGGACTTCTGTGTTCCAAAAGGGAATACCTAGGAGAGTGCAAAAGCCCCACATGAGTGATAGCGGCAGGTCTGCGAAGAGACGGATGTCCTGAGGGACTAGAAAAGAGATGCTTCCAAGTTGAGAAAAGGGAAATCGGAAGGGTGAGAGTAGAGGCGCAAGTCAAAGGCAATGGGAGGAGCTGGCCTTCCTACCCAGGCAGTGCTCCTTAGAAGAGGAAAATCCTGGAGAGAGAATAGCTACAGAGGAAATCTAGGTGGAGAGGACCATAGGCAAACTTGTAGGGATCCCTGATTTCTAGCCTGACAAGGAAAGAGGAGTTTGGCTCCTTTGCCTTCCCACATGGCACAGAGAAAGCACAGAGAACTCCACTGGAGCTGGAGGTGGCAGACGTGCAGAATGAGAAGCTGCTCTGTAACATATGTCAGTGGCCAAAGATATTATCATTCTTCAAGACTTCTGTTTCCAGAATAATCTGAGTTCATGAATGCCGAACATAACTAGACTAATGGACTCATAATATTATCTCAACTACCTGATGGAATGGGAGTGGGTCCTCAAGATTAAATTCTCAAAAGAGTTACTTTTTTTTTTTTTTGCACAGCTTCGTTGTGGGCTGTGATTTACGTGTGCTGTATTTAAGATCATTGTACTTAGAAAGATTCAGCCCTCTGGAAGTTCCAGTGCTCATCATCAACTAGGATCCATAATTCTGAACCTCTTGTCAGTATCAGAATGACCTAGCCACAAGCCCTGTGGAATCTTAGAAAATTCTTCCATTCCAAGTTACTAGGTTTTACCTCCAGTGTCAGACCACTCCAGGATAGGTTTATCCTTCAAGTGCCTGGAATGAGGTGGGCTTTTTAAACTATACTGTGCACAGCAGCATTATAAAGTGACTCAGTCACACTTGGGAGTTCAAATAGATTGCCAGCAAATCAAGAGACAAGGCTACTTGAAAGCCTATCACGGATCCTCTGTGTTTAAGAAACTTAGAAATAGGTTTTAAACAACAGAGCTAAAAGCACTTTATGAATATTTTTTGACAGGATCTGGTTTTTACCTACATTGTTTCCACAGTGATCTGGTTACAATTATATTTCCATGAACGTAGGAAAAGTTACTCTGGCTCAAGCTATCATCCTTCTGTGACTGAGGTAACTTAATGATGTCGAAATCTACATTCTTCTCTTCTTCCTAGACATACAGCTAGATGGCATTTCCCAGCATCCCTTGCAGGTAAGGGTGGCCAGGTGACTGAGTAACAGCAAAGGAAATTGGAAGATGTGATATATTTCACTTCCAGACTTGGACCATAAAATCCTCCCTCAAGCACTGCTCTATGACTTTCTCCTTTGACCAGGGAAATGTGATAACCATAGTGGTTTTGGAAGACATGGTCTGAGATGACAGAGCCTGGGTCATTTCAGTGTGAACATCACACTTGAACTGAGTAATGTAATCCTTGTCAATGTCTACCCCCCATTCGCCTTGTTTCTTGGGTAGACATTCTAAGAGGATCAGGATGATTTGGAGTTGCAGTCCCTCCTACAGAACTTTCTTGTTGGGTGATTTATGTCAATCAAATTTACCACTTGTGGTTTTGAAATTTTCTTCCTAGTTCTATAAATGTCATTACATCATCACTAACAATATTTACGGATAAAGGAGGAAGAGAGACTCTAAACTTTAAAACAATGTGCTTTCTGATGTTCTCTCATATAATGTTTATGAGAGTCCTAGGAGACTGTTGTTATCTTTTATATATGGAAATAAATAAGCTTCAGAAAAACTCATTTGCCTAATCCCAGCAGAGTCAGTTATTCATAACACCCAGCTTTCATGAGACACATATTATGGAAATGAAAGTTAAGGCTGTTTCATTTGACAGAGAACATCCAGGGCACCATCTTTTCACAAGTCCACTTGTTTTCCTTTTTTCATCTTATTTACTTGCAGGCAAGTGAAAACGACGTGGCATATTTTCTGTATTAAGTTAAGTACAAAGCATCAGGACCTGTGTGTGCCAGGGGCATGAAGAATGTGTTTTAACCATGTTATAAATACCTAGCTGTGCATAACTCATATAGGAAGATGTCAAGAGCCAAAAAAAAAAAAAAAAAAAAAAAAAAAAAAAAAAAAAAAAGGAAAGAAACTATTTTGAAGTCAGAATGCACTTAGCTTCAGACTTACCGCAAACTTGAGGTTTGACATTAGCAACAAGAGCCTGGAGACAAGCAGGCAAACTCTTTTGATGCTAGACTACTATGTAATGTTACTGGATTCAGAGACTGAGGCTCTGCCCTTCTTTTTTCTTTTTCCTGGACAAGTGTCACCTGGGTAAGTAGATAAATGGCCTCTCAGGTCAGCAACACATACTAACTTAATCAGTGTACATACTAACTCAGTCAATCCAACAGTCCACAGACCTAACTGAGTGCCTGTCTCTACCACAGTATTATGTGGACACAAAAAGGAATGCTTTAGGAGCATGTGGTAAATGCAGTTTTTCCTCTTCAGCCACCATGATTTAACTCCCCCCCTCACATCTTTTTGATAGGTAAATTCCCCATTAAGCAGCTTGGAACCATAAAGTTAAAAGAAGCTTAAGGTTTGACAAAGTTCATTCAATTGTACCCTTAGGATTTGCACATTTCACTACATATAAATTATACCAAAAAAAAAAAAGAACACAACAAACCACCATGAGATACAACTACACACTAGAATGTATAAATTTTTGAAAGACTGACCACACCAAGTGTTGGTGAGGGTGTGGAGCGACTGGAATGTTCATGGTACAAACACTTGGAAAACCATTTGTCAGTATCTTCCAAAGGGGAACACATGGATACTTTAGGTCCCAGTGATCGCATTCCCAAATACACACTCAAAATAGGTGCATATGTATATAATTCATGGAAGTAATAATATTAATAGCTAAAAACTAGAAACAACTCAATGTCTACAATAGAATGGATAAATGATGGTATGTTTAGAAAATGAAATACTACATACCAGTCAGGTTGAACAAGTTGCTGCTATAGATCACAACATGGAAAACTCTCTTAAATGCAATAATTGAATGAAAGAAGCCACACATAGAAGAATATATACTGTATAATTCTGTTTATTTAAAATTAAGAGGCAGAACTGATCTATGGCAATAAAAATCAACATGTTCTTTTAGGGTGAAGACAGTAATGAATGGGGCAGGGCATGAGAATGTTCTGTAGGCTAGACTGTCCTATTTCTCCATGTGGGTGATGATTCCTAGATGTGTTCACTTTTTGAGAAACCATTGAGTTGTACACATAGTGTCCTTTTGTCTAAGTAATTAGACTGCAAAAAAAAAATTGCTATAAAGGGGCGCCTGGTGGATCAGTCAGTCAGGCATCTGCCTTTTGGCTCAGGATATGATCCTGGAGTCTGGGGGTCAAGCCCCACACTGGGCTCTCCCTGCTCAGAGAGGAGTCTGCTTCTCCCTCTGCCCCTCAAACTGCTCTATCTCTCACTCTCTCCCTTAGTCTCAAATAAATAAATCTTTTAAAAAATTTTCTATAAAAAGGTGTGGCATATTCAACTTGAGGAATAAACCCATGAAAGCCTTTACAAACACATATTTACTATATTCCTTTTTTTAAAAAAAATCTAATAAACTAAATTAAGTGACCTTCTGTGACTCTGCATATATTTTAAATTATTAGTCACAGGCAGGCAGAATAGTGGTTTTCCAAAGATGTCCATACCCTAATCGCTGGAAACTGTGAGTTACCTTACATGGCAAAAGGGATTTTGCAGGTGTGATTGAGGTTATTCTGAGATTATCTGGGATTATCTAGACAGTCACAATCTAATCATATGATTTCTGGGAAGCAGACAAACTTTGCCAGGTGTGGTCAGCATTGATGGACAACCAAAGAAAGGTGAAAGAGAGACAAAATTTCTGGCTTTGAATGTGGAAAAAGGAGGCCATAAACCAGGAATGGGGGTGGCCTCGAGAAGGTAGAAAAGCCAAGGAAACAGCTTCTCCCCTAAAGTTTCCAGGAAAGAATGCAACTCTGCTCATACCTTGATTCTCACTCAGTAGGACCCATGTTGGGCTTTTGATTTAGAGAAATGTAAGATGATGAATTTATGTTGTTACAGCCAAGTTTAGCTAGATACAAAAGGTTTGTTGTTTTTTTTTTACTCATTAAAGCTTTAGAGAAAGGATAGGCTAATTTTACTTTTTATGCAGATAGAACATGTTTTCTGAGCCCTTTCTTCGTTCAAATGCTTAGTGCTTTCATGATGCTGTAAGTCAAATTTATGACTTTCCTTTCTCAGGTAGGATGGTAGAGACTCTCTCTCTTTTTTTTTTATTTGAGAGAGAGAGACACAGCTAGAGAGGGAACACAAGCAGGAGGAGTGAGAGAGAAGCAGGCTTCCCGCCGAGCAGGGAGCCCAATGCATGGCTTAGTCCCAGGATCGTGGAATCATGACCTGAGCTGAAAGCAGGCGCTTAACAACTGAGCCACCTAGGTGCCTGGAAACTCTCTATGTATATATGTCCCACAAACCTTTCCTATCAGAGGCAGAAGGATACATCTTTCCTGCTTCTCTTCCAAGTTTATTGAGGTTTTACTCAATAACCACATGAGTTTGACCATATGCTATCTCTCTTCATCTTCAGGGCAATCCAATATTAATCATTCAAAAGATACACTTAGATCTCTGTTCAACAGATTGGTGAACTAACTGGGGCTCATTTGTCTTTGTTTAGATTCCCCCAAACAGACTTTAAGTTGAGTATTTGGGTACAAGCATTTATTTGCAGGGTGCTTTCAGGAAGACTAGATAAGTAGAACAATGATGAGAAGAAAGCTAGGAATAGGTGTTTTCCTAAGAAGCTTACTGCTAAAGCCAACAGGGACCCAGTCCCACTGGGGAGACTTGAGAGACTATGAACACACATCAGAATTGTCCCATAGAGAGCAACACAGGCACTTATGCACCAGTTCTTGCCCTTCATTGGTTGAGGATTGCTCCCAGGGGTGTGTGTCCCCAGCATGGCTAGCCACGTTGTACAAGCAGAACATATTCGATGATTCAAGAACCCCTGCAATGTAGAGAGACACAGGAAGTGGCCAGCACAGAAGAATGGTCTGTCAGGGCCCCCAGGGGACACCAAGAGGATATGAATGAGGCACAGACTGTCTCTGCCTCTGTGGATTTGATCTACTTCCAGGCAAAGTCCTGTGATGAGAAAAATGATAAGTAGCGAATTATTCATGACTTTCTCAATCACAATTGTGCACAAAACCCAGAGATGTGAACACCAACGTTATTAAGGGTAACAATTTGTACCCTACAATGGACAAATTGGCATGGTCACCCTCTGGGTTTTTCTCAGAGAATAGCAATAACTTCTTGGCCAATTCAGATAATGTTCAGTCCCATGTAGTATGTTTTCCCTTTGCCTCTCTTTTTCCCATTCTAGGGTTGTGCACACAGAAGTCCACCATGAAGGGAATAGAAAGTAAGGGGCCTTATCTCTACTCTGCTGGGTTTGCATAGCCTTTCCACAGTTAAATGCATCCAGTCTTGCTCTCGGCAACAGTGAGATATGGCACCTCCCTAGATTGTGTCCTGAGTGGTTTGTGGCACCATTCACCATACCACTAGGCTGCTCAGTGCTGACTAGTTTTGCTAAGATGCAACAGGGATCCCTCCCTCCCCTCCATGCACCCATTGACAGCTCTGTGATTTCCTGGCAGCCTTGAGAAGTCTACCTCACCCTGCAAGGACACTCGCAGCCTTGCTTGGATCCCCCTAAAATGCCTGCATTTTCTGCCACCCACTTGGGGACCAGGGTCAATCAAGAGGGCTGGAAAGTTTTCTAAACCACCTGTATACATCCTTTCCACACTCTCCTCTAGCTCCACATATCTGGCCACCTATTTGGAAAAAACCTCAGATTTACCTCTTCATTTGAAAAAGTTGATCTGTCTCTCCTCACTGTTATGTGACTCCTTTGTCACATATTTTCCCACACAAGCCATTTATGCTTCCATGTTACTATCTCTGCCTGAAGCACTCTTCCCCCATCTTGTCTTCTGATACGCACCTATTCATGTAGCAATGCCTGATTCAAATCCTGCTTTGGATGTGTGGTTTTCCACAGTAGCAAAATTATATGTTCCCTCCCCCGAGCTCCCTAGTTCTTGATTCTCCTCTCACATTAGACTAAAGCTCTCTGTGTGTCCCTCTGGCCCACAGTTTTTTGAGTGTGGGACTGTTCAGATTTATCTGGGACGAACAGGTTTTCATATTTAGTTATCCATTTCAACCTTTAAAGGGATAACAAAGAAAATCTTTTTCAAGAATTCAAGCCAACAGAATTCAAGAATTCTTGTAATTTGCTTATAACATTCTTCTTTCAGAATAAAGAAGCAAATGTAATTAAAATAAACTTATCTCAGATACATAATCTTTTAAATCCAGATTAAGACCCCCATTTACTTTCTATTCAATCTAGTTACATGGTTAGGAACCTCAACCTCACCAAGAGGGTACACCTGTCTCTTAAAGTTGGGTAATTGTATTTTGAATCCTGGGAATATTGAAATTAATGAGATGACAAAGAAAATCAAACCCATAGTATTAATGTTTGCCTGTTAAAATTAGGAATAATGCATGTGTGTGAATGACCTAAAAATCTATAATATTTAACATGTTTTCACATAGCAGTCTTGTAATTTTAAGTTGAAACATCTAACAGAATACTAATTCATAAACAACATTGGAATATTAAGGAGAACTTGGATTTGCTGTGTTTATTCAAATTTATTAAATTTATATAAGCCATCAATAACAGAGTTTCTTTTCTAACTTCAAATAACATTGAAACATTGCCATTCTATTAGCCAATGTTTCAAAAGAAAAAAAAATCCAGACTGACACCTGACATCCATAACATTGGTATCTGGTCTTCTGATGTTATGATGTTTACATCGATAAGAAATTTGGATATTGATTGGATACTGATAAGAAACCTTCGGATCTAAATTATCTCGACACTGAAAATTTTCTGAACTGAATTCTTCAGGAAATTTAAATACTTCTCTGTGGAGGAATCCCAGAATATCAAATCCCAGGAGGTATTGAGTTGTTGTTTGGTCTTTGTACCTATTTAATAGACATAAGACTTTCATAGATCAGGAAGACAAAATAAGAACTTATTTCTTCTTTGGCTAATTCAACAAAATGTCTCAAAGCATAACATTTTCTGTTATTTCTCTTTGTAGTGGTCAGGGGTTGTCTGAAGGAGAGCTGTCATGATATGCATGAAAGGGACTTGCTCCAGACCTAAAGAGTCTAGCCTGCTTTCATGCCTGCTTCTACCCCATGGCCCTATACCTTTAGAAAGTCACTTGTGGCAACTTTAATTTTTGCATCAGCATCACACTCCAATACACAAGTAAAGATGAAGTCACAGAGAACGAATAGATTTCTAAACACTGTAAAATTCTGACCATTTATTTTGCTCATTTCCTCCCTTTTCTGCCAACATTTTCAGAACATATTATCAAGCCTCTGATCAAGCCTCTTTCTTGCCCACTGTAAGTGGGCATTGGGCCCCAAATTACCTTCAGAGAATACCACAAGGCCATGGTTAACTAATTTCATCTTTGCCTTTAATATGAATGGACAGGTTTCCTTTTACTTTCACTAATGAGATATCTTGAGTAGAAGATATGGAGGTGCTGGGGCACCTGGGTTGTTCAATCATTAAGCGTCTGCCTTCGGCTCAGGTCACAATCCTAGAGTCCCAGGATCGAGCCCCACATTGGGTTCCCTGCTCGGTGGGAAGCCTGCTTCTCCCTCTCTCACTCCCCTTGTCTGTATTTCCTCTCTAGCTGTGTTTCTCTCTGTCAAATAAATAAATGAAATCTTTAAAGAAGAAGAAGAAAAAGAAGAAGAAGATAAGAAGGTGCTGCCAAATCTTGGTTCTGGGGGGTGGAGACTGCTCTTGTCTCCATTGTCATATGGAAAGGCTTAGCAAATAAGCTAATATGTCACAGTTATTCAAATATTTATTAAGTTTACTGGTTGAGACACCAAATAATACCCAATATTTAGTTGGTGTTTTAGTGTTGCTTGATGTTTTCTTGTGTTCAGGCTGCTGTAACAACATACTTAATGTACTAGGCAGCTTATAAACAAGAGAAATTTATTTCTTATGTATCTGGAGGCTAGAAGTCCAAGATCAAGGAACTGGAAGATCTGAACCTGCTTCTTAAGTGGTTATCTTTTCACTGTAACCTCACCTGGCTGAAAAGGCAAGGGAGCTCTAATCTAATTTATGAGGACTCCCCCAATATGACCTAATCATCTTCTAACTACCCCACTTGCTAATATCAGTGGTCCTCAGTGGTCACAATTCCAACCTATGAATTTAGCAGGACACAAAGATTCAGACCATAGCAATCAATGTCCTTAAATGCAAAGTTACAACTCAACTCAAAGAGACCCCCCATTTATTTTGACTGAAGAAATAATGAGTCACTATGATTACATGTATCTTATAGTACCTGATGTTAAATGGTTGATGTGTTGAGACGATTTTGTGCATATAACAATTCACATATCCCAACATGGCAAGTAAAGTAGAAAAGTTTCAAGAGTAGGAACATATAGTACGTATTTCCTAAAGATTGGTGAGTGATAACCTAATGTTGGTAATTGAGATGGGGGGGGGGAAAAGTGATGCAGATTTCAGTTTTGTTTTAAGATGCTTTCTTTACATACAGTTTTTGTCCCCTTGTAAAAGGAAAATAAAGAAAAACAAAAGAGAAGGAGGAGGAGATAGAAGAATAGAAGAGTACGAAGAAAGGAAAAAGAGGAAATTCAAAACATGAAAGGGAAGGAGAAGGAAAGAGAAAAGAAAAGGTGGGAAAGAATTATCTAATGTTCAGAATCTAGTTAGTTTTATCTCAAAATCTTTATTCCAAATATAATCTTGTATGGGTCATTAGAACTGAGTCAAAATAACATCGTGTCTTCAACTTGTCTTCCTAAGTAAGCTGGGGCAGTCAGGCCAGCAGTTATCAGTGTCCTTCCCTACATTTTCATTTCCCTTTTGCATAAGTCTAGAAGGAAATAGCCAACACAAATTTAGCTCCTGACTCCCTGCATAACAACCATGGAAGAGAGAGACCAGTGAAAAGCTAATTCTGCTCTGATGACAAAGTTGGAAGAAATGCAATAAAAATTCTGAGTTTGAGACACAAAGGGGTGGGCCTACTTGGGATTAGCCCCAACCCATCATTTAGCCCAAGACCTTATCTTATTCCTTTCACTCTCTCTAGGGCAGAAAAGATGGTAACCCTTCTATGTAAATCATGGCTAGGAGAAGCATTATCATCACCTTCTCCATAAGCCTCATCTTCCCAGAGGGGAAACAAACAATTCCATCCAAGAGACCTGAGAACCAAGAAATGAGGCTCTAACAACAGAGGTCATCTCTGTTTTTCTGTTCTTGTTTTTTGCTGATGTGTATATCTTTGTTTTTGTCCATTGACCCAATAACTGGCTGGGGTTTTTATTTCTAAGTGCCTGATATTAAAGAAATGTCATTCAGAGGAACCGTAACGGTGGGCTTAGGAGGACTGAGCGGGCTGTAAATGATTGGAACTGTCCAACAAAGCACAATGCCATCTGATGGTGGTAGGAGAACACAGATGCCCAATGTACTGACAGAATTAAGAGTTAATCTGGGGCGCCTGGGTGGCTTAGTTGGTTAAGCAACTGCCTTCGGCTCAGGTCATGATCCCGGAGACCCGGGATCGAGCCCCACATCGGGCTCCCTGCTCGGCGGGCCTCTCTCAGTCCCTCTGCTGTGTTCCCTCTCTAGCTGTGTTTCTCTCTGTCAAATAAATAAATAAAATCTTTAAAAAAAAAAAAAAAAAAGAATTAAGAGTTAATCAGTAAACCACAGGTGTTCAGGACTGGGACACCGCAGTCGTCTTCTACCTCACAACACCTGTGTCAGAACAAACCCAAGCCACACTTCTCTTTTCCTGCTATAACATTGGACGTTAGCCCACCAAAAATGTTTTGTCTGTTTTTAGCTGAAGAAACTGAGGCAAAAGGAGAGTAAATGGCTCTCCCAAAGTCAGGTGATAAAGTAATGCAACCATAACAAGAAACCAAACATTCTGTCTCCCGGGGTTTGTGCGCTCCTCTAATGCTTGATGACTTAATACCTCTCATTATAGCCCTCGTTTTAACATTAGGTGAGTTCTGAATATGATTACCTTTTTTTGGCCATTTTTGGATTATGGTAAAATGCCCATGACACACAATTTCCCATTTTAACCATTTTTTTAAAGATTGTATTTATTTATTTGACAGAGAGAAACACAGCTAGGGAGGGAACACAAGCAGGGGGAGTGAAAGAGGGAGAAGCAGGCTTCCCGCCAAACAGGGAGCCTGATGCAGGACTCGATCCCAGGTCTCCAGGATCATGACCTGAGCCGAAGGCAGCAGTCACTTAACCAACTGAGCCACCCAGGTGCCCCCCCCCCCATTTTAACCATTTTTAAGTGTACAGTTCTGCGACGCTAAGCAGTCACACGGTTGTGAAACCATCACCGTCACCCACGGAACCCACTGAAACTCTGTGCCCTTGAAACAGTAACTTCTCATTCTCCTCTCCCTCTGGGCAGTCCTGGCAGCCACTGCTAAGTGTTTCTTTACAGAAAGAAAAAAAAAAAAGTTGAGCTCAATTTACAATCACAGTTGCAGTTAGACACAGGAGCGAGGGGGTAGGGGTAGACGTAAATTCAGAAATGACTCCACACAGAAGACCTTGACTGCTGTGTGTGTGTGTGTGTGTGTGTGTGTGTGTGTGTGTGTGTGTCTTTAAAAGATGCTCCACCTCTCAGCCCGCCTCCTCACAATTTGCCACTGGGGTTTTTCAGTCTCCTGATTTCTTCTTGCCCCCCAAGGAGCCAGCATGGGTAATCTCCTTTGTAATTTCAGAAGCAGGTCTGCTTCCCTGAAGGTCGCATTCTGAACCAAGGAGTATAAAGGTAACCATTTATTTTTCCTTTCAAAGATCTGCCCCGAAGATAGGCTGCTGCTCTGGCTGCTGCTCTTCTGGAAAGCCTGATCGGTAGGATTCCTTCAGGGGCTCAGCCCAAAGTGCTTCCTCCCATCCCCTCACCAACTTCAAAACTGAAGCTTGCCAAGATCCTCTGGAGGGAAACCTGCCGGATTCTAGCATTTCACACACATGGCTCATCCTGGAGGTGCTGCCAGTTGCAACGGAAATCTACACAACCACAAGAAGCAGAGCGATGGCTCGCCCAGCGGGAACTGCACGAAGAATGGGATAGTGAAAGAAGCCCAGGTAAGAGACAGCCCTCCCCTGTGCTCTGAATGACTTGGACCTCTCCCTCTCTCTCCGACGCTGTCTGGAGCTGCCGAACTGAAAGTCCTTTCTGTGGAGTGTTTTCTGTGTTTTGACACTTCCTCTCATTTCAAATGCTTGGTTATGAAAAAGTTGAGCTGTGGATTAAGGGGGAGCATGTCTTCTCTGTACAAGAGTGGACACCCAGACCCGAGAGCCTTAAACTCCCCCAAATACAATCATACCTACTAGACTTCTGCTTTCTTGTGAACATTTTGAGGGGGCCAGGTGCTGAATGCTTAGACCCCCCAGCTGCATTTCCGTGCATCAAACAATCACAGCAGGCGATGCTCCTCAGGCTTTGGCAGGAAAAGAGCAGTGATAATAAATGTGCTGAGGTGATGGGATGTGGGCGGCATTTTTCCCCAGTACATGACAAGTGCCTCTCTGGCTGAAAGGCGAATTCTTTGCGCTGTTTAGTGGAGCATTGTCATGGCTTACAGCTTGATTTGGGGCCAGAGTCCTTCTTTGAAAGGACATCACAGGCATTCCTTTCTGAGACACTTCAGAAAGGGTGGCCTATTGTTCACACAGCACACAGGAACTAAACAGGCTTTCCATTGTTTTCCCATTTGATACTTTTTTGTCTTTCTTGGCTCTTGGCTCTGACAGAATGTTTGATGGGGAGGTGCCAGGGAGGAGGAGGAGGAACTTTGGAAATGTTGACAGTGTATTCAAAGAGGGAGCCTGGTGTACACGGTACCTGTGAACAGGCAATGCCCTCCTTCTCACGGAAGGCCCTCTTCTAAAGCAGCGCAGGTGAGCTCACCTGCTTCAGGAGCAAATTTGAATAGCCAAACAGGTGGCTTCACTCTTGGGAAATGAGAAGCTGGGCAGGGAACCCGTGCAGTTCTGTGTTACACATCCATCCCCGAGGAACCAGCATCCACCCAGGGGGAAGGTCAGATTGTTCTAAGATTACAGGACGGGCAGAGCTGGCTGGGGGTCAGCCCATCGCTCAGTGAATTAAATTTGCGCCTCCTATTGGAAGAGGTGGGTGGGAAGGGGCACTCTGGAGCCTGGGGTGTGTGTGAAAGGCTGTGGTCCCAAAATGTGCTCCCCTCTAAGTAATAGGCATTACCGTAGGCTTGGACGTGTCCACCAAAAACCTGGGCCATACCCAGCAGAGTATCTGAAACCTATCACAAGATGGAGAGAAAATATTCAATTCCTATCTTCCCCATGAGGACAATCCTAATAATGCCCATCATCTATTTGTCAGTAAGTGTTGATCCGGGCTGCTAACCACCCAAGATGTTCCTTGCCCCTGAAATACTGGAAACACTGGCCACACACCCACTCACCCTGTAGCCCCTTCTGACCCTGCAGCCTCTCATTTGGGTAGAAAGGCCTTCAAAACCGTTTTTCTGTCACTTTAGTTTATCTTGGTTTTGAAACCACCTTCTAGTGTCTGAGGTTTGAAACTTAGCTCAAAGGTTACAACCACTCCCAGGTAAAGATGAAACTCAAGATCCTCAAGATTCATTACTAAGTATTCCTGTAAGATGAAGAATACCCTTGGACATCAAGGCCTCTCTCAGAGCAGCAGGAAATAGGAGGGCTGCTGTTGCCTCTTCCAAAGCTCCCTCTGAACCTGTTGGTTCAGATATATTTGGGTGTTACTAAATTGAAATTGGCTTCCACTAAAAGCCTCAGTTATGACTTGAAAAATATTTTCCAGAAAGAATAAACCCTACTAAGATCTTGGTGCAGGAAGACAGACAAGGGCTTGTTTTCCCCTTGAGGAGGACATAATCATCTTTTTTACAAGATCTTCTGTCACTACTTTTAGTACATTTTGCTTTAGAGACCTTTAACCAACAGATGTTAACCAAAACCCGCAACAGTTGGCAAGAGCAATACATAAAGCCTTACAGAGATCCTGGGCTAGTGGTCTTCCCAACACATTGTGCCAGGCTTAGAGTCCTAGGAAGTGGAATATAAGATTCTACCAGCTTCTCCCAAGATCCCCTCATGCTTTTTCTTCCTGCTTCTTTGCAATCATACAGCAATACCTCTGTTTCCTTTTTGTGTCACCGGGCCCTGTAGGACTCTGAACAAAGGGTTGTTCAGTGTGAAAAAAAAAAAAGAGTATCAAAATTGTTGTTAGGCACTCTTTCCTTAGAACCCTCCTCTTTGTTCCAGTGTAGCCTGGTTTCCACACCCTTGCGCTAGAGTCCGGCTCACTACCACAAGATCAAGTTTAGCAAGAAAGCAGATTCCTTCTGTCTGGAAAACTTGTAGTTCCTTTCTGGAGTTTTCTGGAGCTTGACCCTAGTTCATGTTGTTTTCGCTTTAAACCCCACATGATCTGGGGATCCTTGGTTTTCATCACTGATTAAGTCCATTTATTTGTTCACTTGTAATATGTCATCCTACCTCTTACTCCTGACAGATGGAGCCTCAGTCAGTAACAGAACACTCTTGTCCTAAAGGATTTGTTCTCCCTCCTCATGAGCATATCCATATAAATGATGGAAGGGCCCTTAATATCTTAAGGGTCAAACTTCATAGTTCCTATGGACTTACTTAATTCCCGTAAAATTAACTGGGGATTATTATTCACATAATTGGTTTTTCACTACTGATCAGTATTCCTGACCTAACCATACATTCACATTAAGAAAGCCTGAAGCTGGGAAGGTAGTCCTAGTGTCTTCATTGTTTTGAATACTGCATTGTCTCTGAGTTATCTTTTCATGGGGGGGGTCCTGCATTTTCCCTTTGTTACACTGATCCTAGAGGATCAAGGAAAACTGTTGACTTTTTCCCTGATCATTCCTTTCCTAGAAAACAAAAGTGCCCTGACATTAGGCTTATTCTAATTCACTGGGTTCTTGACCCTGAATGCTGTACTTTACAAAGTACAGTATAGACTGCCCTGAGAGGTAGTCATTCATTCTACTGTTTATTTGTTCATGCAGCAATATTTAAAGAATCTATCGTTCTTGGGACATATAAAGATGTACCAAAAAGGACCATTTACCTATTAGGGAAAGCTTATATTAAAACTGAACAATAAATACCTTAAGTTAAATGATTGTACAGGACAAGTCACAAAGCAACTATGATTTAAGGACAAATGAGTAGTCAGTAATCTCACCAATTATAAGGAGAACTCATAAACTACAAGTTTTGGAGATCCCTTCCAATTGCTCTGAATGTTCATCCACTCTTGTCTTCCACAATCATTCTCTACTACCTTTTGTTTTTCGGTTCTCATTTCCTTTAACAAATCCTCAGTGTGACAAAGTTTTGCTGTGATCTCCTTAAAGAGTCTCATTTTTTTCATGGGCTCATCATTTGAAAACATTCACATATGTCAGATGTTACAGCTATTCATATGAAAGTATTCTGTCTTCATTTATAGTAGCTAATCAGTGTGGCAGAGAAGTAAATAATTATAATATTTAATGACAAATTCTGTAATGGTTGTTGAAATTATCTATTACTGTGTAACAACTACTCCAACTACCCCAAAACTCAATAGTTTTAAACAATTGTTGATGATTTCTGAGGGCTAGGAATTCAGGCAAGTCTTGGTAGGGATGGCTGTCTGTGCTGCATATGGTGTTTAATGGGCATCCTTTATGGACCCACTGAGACCTTTTACTGGCTGTTGTCTGGGGAACCTTGTACCTCCTTCACAGGGATACCCTCTCCATGTGGTCTTTTAGTATCAAGAGAGTCGCTCAAGCTTCTTTAAATAAAGGCTGGCTTCTAAGAGAGAGAAAATGGAAACCACACTCCTCTTAAGGCTTACGCTCACTTCTTCCACCTGTTGTCAAAATTAGTCACAAGGCCAGCTCAGATCCAAGGGGAAGAGAAATGGGCTCTGCTTCTTAATGAAGCAAGCTTGCAAAGTCACATTACAAAAGGTTGTGAGGGATCAGAGGAATTATTGTGATCATTTTTGGAGATCTATGAACCATGTTTGGGAATACACGGAAGGGAGCATCTGACCCAGGACAGGAAGACAAAGAGGTTCGCTCTTGGCCTGACTCTTAAAGGCAGAGTAACCAGGCACATAGTCATGGAAAGACATTCTAACAGAAGGAAACACTCTTAGAAAGATACAAAGCATCAAGATATGATGTGTTTGGTAATGGGATGTTAAGTAAATGGTACTTAGTTTTGGATGTTTAATGGTGATAAGCAGGTAATAAACTTGTAAAAGTAGGTAGGATAAGATCATAAAATAGCTTTGTCTTAGTTTATATTCCCCCAAGAAACAGACTCAGACATAAGGATTTGAGACAAGAAATTTATTTGTGAGCTGAACCCAGGAATTAGGGGAATGGAGAAGTGAGGCACCAAAAAAAAAAAAAAAGAAAGAAAGAAAGTCAATGCATTTGTGAACAGGTTACCACAGTTGGCAACAGGGAACTAGGGCTCCAGTTTTCTTTTTTTTTTTTCCTGGCAGGGGGTGGGCAGGCAACTCGATAATAGTGTAGAATATGCCTCAAAGTTGTCCCAACTAAGTCACAAGAAAAAGAGGTATATGGCAGCTAACACCTGACCATGATCAGTTGAGGGATTCTCCCAGGAACATTAGCAATAGAGCACTCCTAGCCTGACTACATTTGACCAGAGGCAGGCTTAAAACTAAGATATAGGTGCCTGTAGTAAGAAAGCATCAGAATGCCAGGATATCTGGATAGAAACAAAAGTGCATAACCCTATATATTTGTAATGAGGGCACTTTGAAAAGAGAATTGGCATGATCAAATGTGGCTTTCTCAGGCTGTGTGAGTTTCATCACTGGTGACTTTTATGACATGGCATTATGGATTATCTTTGGCCTAATGGACTAATCATGGAAGACTAGATTATGTTATTAAGCAACATAAACAGAACCTCCTACTGTAGCTGGCAATAGAGAAAACAAAAGGAGTATGTCAGGGTTGAATATCATTGCCATGATTTTCTCTCTTTGCTTTCAAAGAAACTGAAAAAGAAACTATGAAGAAAAATGTAGTGAATTTTACATACATAAAAACCTAAAACTCTGAGTGGGAAGAAAACATAAAGAACAGTGAATAAAAATCACTTGGAAAATGTAATTGAAGTACTTGGGAGTAAATGTAAGAAGTGAAAAATCAATTTGAAGAGAAAATCAATTTTGAAGACCAGCATTTAAATGCTGCTAAGGGACAAAAAGGCAAACTGGAGTAAGTGTAAAGGCATACAATCTTCATGGATGGGAAGACTCAAGATGAAAACTGTTAATTCTGCCTAAATTAATCCATAAATTTCATGTGAGTCCAATAAATGAAACAACATTTTTTGAATCAGATGAATGACTTAAAAATAATGTGGAAAAATTAATAATCAAGAATAAATAGGAAGTTTATGAAAAAGAATGATATTTAGAGGGAACCAGCACTACCAATTAATATACCATGTTATGAAGTGTAAGAATTAGAGCACATGGAACACATAGATAAATATTATACTTATTGTTAAAATTAATCCATAATAATGCTAAAGTGTAAATTTTTATTGATATTTGCATGTAGAAACTCTAATGCTTGGGAACCATAAAAGAAGACTTTGCAATTTGATGACAGGGTCACCTGAGTGGCTCAGTTGGTTAAGCGACTGCCTTCAGCTCAGGTCATGATCCTGAAGTCTCGGGATCAAGTCTGTATTGGGCTTCCTGCTCAGCAGGGAGTCTGATTCTCCCTCTGACCTTCTCCCCCTCATGCTCTCTCTCTCACACACATAAATAAAATCCTTTTTTTAAAGAGAAAATTTGATGACATAAAAATCAACTATTTCTTTCTGCATGGCAACAAAATAAAAATAGTACCGTAAAATACTCAGAAGGTAAATTATGGGCTGGGGAAAATGCTTGCAATTCATATCATGAAATACTTCTTAATATGTAAAAAAATTTTAGAAACCAATATAAAAAAATGTACAAAATCAAAGCAAAAAGTAAAGGAAAAGATATGAAGAAAGTCCAAGTAGAAATACAAAAGATAAGAAACGGAAAGAGAAGATCAGGGAAGTGAGTACAGGGAAGAAAAGGAATATACTAGAATCAGTTTCCATGAGAAGGGAAAGAAAGGAAAGAAAAGTCATTTTTCATGTTGTGTCTGTAAGGTACAAAAACAAGTTGAAACTTAATTGGTATAATCTGGTTATTTTGATCACTTTAGTAATAATATTAATAACATTAATAAATAACACTATTGCTAATTGCTCCCTACCAAGTCCTTTTATAAAATTTGCCTCATTTAATTCTCATGACAATACTGCCAAATGGATATAATGAGCCATTTGTATAGATGAGGAAATTGAGGCTCTGAGAATATAGATAACTTCCCAAGTTGACACGGCTAGAAGAAAACTGGGACATAAATTTTAGATCAGACTTTTTACTCCAACAGTCTACCCTGGGCCCCATGGTATTATTTGTTTTCAATTAAAATAAACCTGGAAACTTTTACTTTAACAATTGAAAATAATTCCAGTTACCTAACTTATCAAAGAAAAGAAAGAGGCTTATGCTTTCATTATGACCACAAATAGTCTAGAATATTCTGTTCCCACTCCTAATACATGTTGGCCTATACTTAAGAACCTTGGAAGACAATCAAGAAATAATACTTATGTGGGTGCCTGGGTGGCTCAGTTGGTTAAGCGACTGCCTTCGGCTCAGGTCATGATCCTGGAGACCCGGGATCGAGCCCCACATCGGGCTCCCTGCTCAGCAGGAAGCCTGCTTCTCCCTCTCTCACTCCCCCTGCTTGTGTTCCCTCTCTGGCTGTGTTTCTCTCTGTCAAATAAATAAAAGCTTTAAAA